>JAPMOB010206196.1:0-13855 GCA_029875015.1 Lepomis gibbosus | reverse complement strand
GAAAATGATGGAAAAATTAAATCAATGTGATGTTTCACAAACACAATACACAACTATACATGCGCCAAAACGTGCTGAAAATTATAAGAAAAATATACAACCAATGAGATGGATGGCTTCAGCTCATACAGACAGAACTAGAGCTGCAACTGATGATTACTTTCATTGTTCAATTATTTGCCATTAATTTACCAGATTAATCGATCAGTCGTTTGGATCTTAAAACATTAGGAAATAGTGAAAACTGCCATTATACTACCAGAGCCCGAGGTGATGTCTTCGGATTATTTGTTTTGTCTGACCAACAGTCCAAAACATAAAGGTATTAAATTTATAAGAGACACAAAGCAGATTTTCAAATTTCACATTTGAGAAACTAAAAGCCAAGAATAGACGTATATGAATGATTGATTATCAATCATTTTTGTCTACTAATAGATTCATTGACTGATTGTTTTGTCAGTGGACATAAGACTTTCTTAACTCACTCCTCTACAACTCAAAAACCTTCTAAAATAAAACAAAACAAAAAGAGTTTTGTTTTCCTCATAAAACTAAAGAGGTCCAAAAGCAAAAGACACATGTGCACCCGGGCTGATCAGGATGCTCCATTACTGTCAGAGAGCCAACAGCGACAACAATGAGATCTGTTTGGGATCTATGAAATGCCAAAGTGCAGAATGTGCCTGCTGTTCACTAAATGGTAACAGCAAGTCAAGCAACAGAAAGCTGCATCAATTCAACTAAATCAACAGCAGACTTAATTTACTGCATGTAAGTCTCTATCATCTTGATATTCATTACGAAGAGAGCTTAAGCACAAGCTGATGTGTTACTGCGTGAAGCTCAGAATATCTTCACAAACAAATCCCTAGAAGGGGAAGACTATTTTCTACTGGAACTATCAACACAACCACACGCCCCCCTCAACAGACGCTCACACAGTAGTGACAGAGTTGACCGCTGTCACACTGTGTTTACAGGGAATCAAACTCCTGACCCCTCACCTATCAGGCCCTTCTCTGTGCTTGACGTCACCGTTTTGTAGACAGGGTCTGTGCTTTGCCCTCCTTCCTCGTTGGTTGGCGAGGAGGGCTGCTCCGAGGTGTTTCGACGCTTTATCGTCCCATAATTCCCCTCGTAGGTGTCCGACAGCGAGCTGGACGACGCCCAGCTCTGCCGGGACTGATTGGACAGATCCGAGCTGGAGTTTCTGGAGTGCTGCTTGGCGGGGTCCTCGTTCCCCCACCCGTGCCCGCTGACTGTCTCGACCTCCGCTATCGGCCCGGACAGCTGTGTGTGCTTGAAGCCGCCAAGGTGCGTGTGCGGGAGGGAAAGCGAATGCCCGTGAATGCCGTGGTCCCAGGGACGGCAGGAGGAGGCGGGGAGGCTCTGGAAGGAGTCGTGGGAGTTGGAGGAGCAGGACGTCCAGCTGCCGCGACCACTGTCAACCACAGAGTCCAGAGAGGTGTGGTCCGGGGTCAGCTCCTCCGTTGAGGTGGAGGAAGTGAAGGTGGAGGCTCTTGTTACATATCCTCGGGCCAACAATGAGGAACTACTGTAGATGAGGGAGTGAAATAATTAACAGGTGTAAATGTATTGTTATGCTTAGCATTTTTAGCTAAGGATTATTACATTAATACTTTCAGTGTCAAATAAAATAACCTTGGTAAGATTCAAACCAGGATAATGTTAAATTTAAGTAAATTTAGTGTCAGAGTACAGAGACTTAGTGAGCAGTAGAAGCAGTGTACATGTACCAAGCCTAAAACTATAAAAGAGAAACAGAAAGAGGGGAAGTGGAAACTGTGTAGCACAACATTACAACAACTGTTGAGTGGTGGTAAAGTTGGAGGCAAGTCATGCTGAAATGAACTGATAAAGAAAAGAGAGCAAAGGAGGAGGGTAAATAACTATAAAAAGCTGTTGGGTGGAGGTCAGAGAGTCAAAACACCAACAAATGAAAGTAGGATGAAGTTCAGTTTCACACAGATGATCCGCGTTGCCTCTCTTCAACTTTCAACCAAAATGTCACAAAATGAATTACTGTACAGATCTTTAATATGGTTTTTGTTGTTTCACCTGTAAAATACAGTTACTGTGATTTTTCAGCCTTTAAACTTAATGCCTCATCTGTCCACTTGCTCTTTACAAAATTACAAAAAATATTTTGACATGGATTCCTGCATGATAGATAGACTATGTCTGGCTTTTCATAAAGCAGCAGTTTGATTCACTGACACGGTTTTACAGGACAAACAAGCCACTCAATGAAACCGAGCCATATTTCATAAAACAGGCCGGTGTTGCGTGGCAAGGCTGAGGTGGTAATATAATATCAGAAAAGCAGAGAGATTATTTTGTCCGCCGATGTTTTATAGCCTCCACTTTGTTAGACAGAATGGCCTGATCATGGAGGAACAATAAACAAACAGGAGACAATAAAAAAGGTGTGTTGTTTACTCGGCCAGATTGAAAAGCCGCCTGCGTGAAAACCGATACGCTGTTAACGGAGAAGAGGAGGAGAGCAGAGGGCAGTAAATGTGGGATGCTAATAAAAACCTGCAGAGTTTTACGACTTCCTGTTCAGAGTTTTAACGAGGAAAGGACATAATTGGAATCCAGCTGGGTGAGGAAATGGAAGAGCGGCTTGAGGTAGCAGGCCGTGTACGTGAGACCCCCACCCCCCTCCTTTTTTTAACTCATGTTTGCCGTTGGGAAGGTTTCTGATTATTAAGTGTTTGTGTGTGAGTGCGTCCTGGTGGTTCGAGGCTTGGCTGTGAAAAAGTTATTTGCTCTCATAACAAGTTGTGGGTATGATATGTGCTAAAGGGGATCCTGATAAACAAAGTAAAAAGATTGGAAGATTGGATTTGTACACATCAAAATGAAAAGTCCATCTTGAAAAGTCGTGTAGTTTTTGAGTCCAAAAATCTTATGATCTCAAGTTGGTTTAGCCCCATTCGGACGAGATTTATTTCTGTAAACGGAGGTGGGATGATAATGCTGAGCTAGTCAGTGCTTTTAATCCCATTTGTCGTGCATACATCCTAATATTATTTTACTGAACTTGCAGGTCCTCCTGTAATTTAAGTTCAGTCCAGAGAGAAACCGGGTTTCTCACTTACATTGACTGTTTAATGTAGGCAAAAGCTCACTGTAACCCTGCTACCTGAGCGCATATAAAACACATTGATTGTATTATGTTTATCTTGACATTGCAAAACACTTTTTTAAAGCACTTAAGACACATAGTTTATGTTTGAAACTGTCTTTTCAACTAAACTCAAGTAACGTAACCAGACAGATAAGAAAAATTCAGTTGAACTGAAGTGAATTACCTTGTGCTGGGCTGGTTGTAATCAGCATTTAAGTGTGTATGCGCTGCCGCTGTGCTCTCAGCAACAGCAGCAGCCGTTGTAGTAGTACTAGTAGCAGTAGTAGCACAGTTCCTGTTGTTGCTATTACACCTGTCATCAAGCCCGGGAGCCGGCACAGAGTCAACTGAACAGATACTGGAGCGAGAGGAGATCTCGCTGTGACTCGAGTCCGACAGGTTGTCTGCCTTACTGGCTGGTAGGAGAGTGTAACCTGGACAGAGAAGAGGGGAGGGAAACATTGAGGACATTTACATTTATACATGGGAGTAAAGGTTTTTTAGGGAACGTACAACCGCTGCACTTCAAACCACTCTGCACCCAGGAGATGACAACACTAAAATCCACACTGAGCTGAGAATATCGGGAGACAATCTGAAGTTTCGGTGCCCATTTTAATGTCTAATACTTAAAAAATAACACTTTTAATCCAGTAGGAATCCATAACACTCGTCACTGCCGCTGTCATGTACAGTACTTAACATCAACACTTGAACAGTAGAGCAGGTTTTTAGAAACTGTGAGGCTGTGAAGTTATGACCAGCTCTAAAATGGGACATTAAACGTAAACAGAGACTCTGAATTGTGTAGCAGTTACAGCGAAGGACACTATTGGAGGTGACAGTTTAAACTTTATATCAACCGTGACTGCAGCGAAACTAAATGAACATGCCAAAACAATATTACAAGCCCCAGAAAAACAGTCATATTGAAAACCTACACTACAACAACAAAGAAAGGATAACAAATGCATCTTTTTGTGAAAATGCATTTCAAAATTGGAACCCAGATAAAGAATGTTTAATACTGATTAAAAAGTTAAGGTAAATATGCTTTTTGCTTTCACAATGATATATTTTGCTACATTATACCCACGAACAAGGAAATGCTGCGAGAACTCAAGAGAACAAATTGAAATGGTTTTGCCGTTACTAGCTCAAACAAGATCTGCCTTTTCTCTATCTGCTTTGAATGTTCACTGTGAAAAAGTCTTTCTCCCTTTCTACTGTACAACTCATTGTGGATATGAGACTCTTTCCTCTCAAATAACACTCGCTTTTGTGGTTCCAAAATTAAATGCGGCAGCATTACTTTAAGAGGCTATCCTTTGTGATGGATCCTCTAGAAACGTAATCAATCATCGACTTCTGAAAAAAATTCTGCCAGAAACACGACTAGCTTCCTTTTTTCTCCCATTTTATCTCCAATTCACTGTGGTTTACTCAGGAAATAGGTAGATCAGTCAGTTACTGTCTTTGTCAGACAGTCTTTCTCCTGGTGTGTCTGTCCCTGCAGAGCCAAAGGAAGGGATTGGGGCTGCCCGACCTCCTGGCTCTCTTCTCTGCCTGTCCTTGTCTCTTATCCTGAGGCGGGGAGGGCACAACCTCTCCCGCTCCCTCCCTACCAAGCAGATGCGGCCTGACTGCCATCGGCCTCTCCTTGACTGCCATTGGCCTCTCCCTCGACTGACTCCTTTCCCTCAGTATCCTGAATGGTGACATCAGCCTCGTCCTGATGGGGGACTCTGGGGGTATGGGTCTCATTAACTGGGGCTGGGAGAGAGGTGATAGAGTCATGGGTCCCCACCCTGGTAGACTGGGAGAAGAACCAGTGTGCACCATGGGATGCACCCCATGCCTATCTGTAGGACTTCCTGGTCTTACCCTCTGTAACATTAGCCCTGCATCTTTCTGTGGACCCTGGTGGTTCTGCCGCCTGGATCTCCCTCTCCTTTGCTCTGAAGGAAACAACCCTCTCTGAACTTCCTCCTGCGTCATCTCCTCTATCTCCTTTTCCACTTCACTTCTTTTCTTCTCCTCCTCTGCCTCATTCTCTCTCTCCCTGCTACTCTCTCGGCTGTGCTGCCTGGTCATCAGTAGAATCCTCTTGTGGAGGAGAGTCCCACCTATGCCGTAGCTGCGCAGGCTGACATTGCCGGTCTTCGTGCTGGCGTCGCTCGTCAGTGACGAGGAGGATCCTGACAAGTTCATGTGGCTGGAGTTCTGGGACTTGGCTACGCCTCCTACTGAAAAGGCAGAATGAAAGCTGAAGTTAGAGATGTAAAGAAAAGCTTATTATTTAACTTGAAACAAGAGGATAGTTAGGTATGTCAGTCAAAGGGTGCCTAAAATACTACCCCAGTTACTATTTATAGCAAAAAACAAAACAAAAAACATAAATCTAATATCCTGTGCAATTCTATAACTTTTCAAGGAAAGAAAAGTGTGAAATGAGTAACTCTGCTTGGATGTGACTCTTTATCTGGAGGGAGGTAGATGTAGTCAAAAACATACAGGGTGAAAAGGTTTCTGTATCACACCTTTACGTGGGGAGCCCTGTGGCGACACCGTGGGGCTGGAGTGAAGAGAGGAGAGGATGGAGATGGTGTCATCTGTTGAGTTCACTGGAGGTTTCTTCACTACCTGGGGAGAGTTTGAGTCTGGAGAAGACAAAAGAGAGATAACTGTTATAGAAAAGTAAATAAATTCTAGATATAGAAGGAAGGAGGTATTAAGAAGTAACCCATAACAACACAATGCGTATAATTATGATATACAAGAAAGTGCAGGTGTACTAACTAAGTGTGCCTATGTCCTTCGCAGTGCTCTTCTTTCGTAGAGGGTTAAGCGGAACCTGGACCTGAAGGACTTGTGACACCCTGTTTTGTGTTTTCCCAGAGGGCAGAGTCGACCGCAGAGACACCGGAGACATGTCCGACTTGGTGGATCGTCTCTCATTCAAGTTCTTTGACACTAAAACCACAGGAAGAAGACCAACAGTGTTTAAACATAATGCAATTACTACTTAAAAACATTTACCATTTCAAAATTTAAAACTTCTTGAAGATGTTAACTTTTTCACTGACTGAACTCTTTCTGCTAAGTTCAGCTATTCGTGTGAGGTATGTTAGTGGCAAGGAAATATCAGTCAAAAAGGCAACGGCTCTCTCATGTGGATCCTTTAAAGACCCACCTAGATTGGATTATAAAAATCATGTCACGTTTTTCAAATGTTTCAAGACTTTCCGACCTTAGCAGAAAACATACTACATTACATTTGTTATGCAATTAATCAAATGCAAGATTATAACATTCAAAACTGATAAAAGGTATCACGTTAGCATACTGCTATTCCTTGGTACCATCACAGTTATAAAATGAGTGAGGATTTGATTAAAATTATGGTCAAATACTAATTCTCTCACAGATGTGATGAACCAATGACACACTGATTCAATTCAGATGAACAGAAAAGAAATTTCAGCACAATGATGCATTGTCAATTTAAAGAATTCACATTTCAGTTATGATAAACTGTGTGAATTGTGGGAATATGTTGTTCTACAGAGAAATTGGATGATACAAAATATAAATACTGCAGTGATTTATCAATTAATTTCAGTTATTTTCTGCAGGAGATTTGCAAATACACTAGGTGGCAGTGCAAGCCAATAACACAAATAAGACTTGTGTCAAAGGGTTTATTTTCTACTGACATAGAAAGATATGTTTCTCACTCATGCCTAAGAAAATATATGACCAATAAAGGTACTGATGAAATATACTGTAGCTTCACTCAGTAAATTAGTTTGTGTTTTACTCACAGGTGCTGTAGGATGGTTCACACTGCAAGGACATGATTTGGTGTTTCTCCTCGTCAATCTCCACCATCAGGTTGGACAGGTACTGCTTCACCTTTCTGGCCATCTGAGCGTCTTCGTACAGCTTCTTGGCATTGAGAAGCGAGCTGCGACGCACTCGCTTCTTATGAGCACCGCCCTGCACATCCAGCATGTTGGAGTTGGTGCTGCCCTGACTCAAAGACCTAATGATGGGTTAGAGAGAGGGAGGAACAGGAGGGAAGGAAGGAAAGGGAGGAGGATAATGAGGACATATAGAAGAAGAGGAGAGGAGAGTAAGAAAATGAAGAAGGAGAAGAAAGGAGTGGGAGGAAGTATGGAGTGTTAAAGATAAATAATGAGATGTGGAGGAAATTCAAAGTAAGAGAAATGAAGTGTTGATGATGAGCATAAGATGAAAGATGAGGGAGATAAATGAAGAAGATAAGACACAGACAAAAGAAATGCACGTGAAAGTATGAAGACAGAAAAGATAAAAAGGCAGATTGATGGAGGGAAGGAGAGAATGGTAAACAGCAATCAGTACAACCACCAATAAAATAGGCAATAGGAACTACTTTATCAAATAACCCTTCTACAATAACATCTGTCTTTATGTTGGAGCATAGCATTTTAAAACAGGACCATGCAACTGGGAGGGAGGCAGCTGTTGCTGGTGTGCCATGCTATCACAGTACAGAACAGCAGAACATTCTGTCAGATGGAGGCAAAAAGGGTTAGGAAACAAAAGATGCACAAGATTCGATATGGGGAATATTAAGGCAGGATGCAGATATGAACAAACACCAAAACTTGAGTCAAATAGCATTGCTAAATATTTGTCATGGTTTGTTTTACTTTGGCAGATGGCTGGGGTTTGCCATACAGGGGTTTTGGCTTAGCCTCAAGGTTCATTCTTGACCTCCATTTAGCTCCATTTGGTAACTGTTCCAGTGCTTTTGATAAAAGGTTCACATTTTTCTTTTTTTCCTCTTGAGCACTTCAAGGACTTCTTGTCCATGCTGATTTAAAGTTGGTGTTCCAAGTCCATTTAGTAGTAATTCATCTCTGCTCCACAACTGTTTCCAATGTCAAAAATTTGCTTTGAACTTCAAATTTTAAGCCAACAGGGAAGAGACATCCTCAAAGTGCTCAGAAAATTTGGAAACTTTGACTGCTGATGGAGATTATGTGATATCTTCAAAAGCTCTAGAGCAGATACTGAATGGACTGTGAGACTGTTTGATTGGGGTTTTAAGCTATTTTACTTGTATCATTTTAATTTCATTATCTAATGTGTACTATAGTATGTACACACACAGACTCAAATTCAAATGAGCTTCATTGGCATGAATGTATAGCAACATTATTGCCAGAGCTACATCTTAATTACATAAGGACAATTCATTTCATACATTTCATTAAATAAGGAAATAATTGTTGATTGTTTTGTCTATAGAGTTGTGTTATCTTATGTTCTCTTTTAGGATCTCTTTTCTCCTTGGCCTGTATGCTTGTATCTTTACAGTAAATGCCAGAAATCAGAAGTTTTAGACAATGTTCTTTACCATCTACCTATGGCTATGTGAATGTGTTTAGACCATCTTGGTAAAAACAAACACTAGGTATTATGTCAAGCTACTATATGACTCCAACATAGAATCTTGAACAGGGCAACAATTAATGGGTCAATGATGGATTTCAGTATGGTTCAAATGGGAACTGAAAAAGGAAGGGTTAATCACACACAAGCACAGGCAGACACATGTACACCCAGATAAAGTAAGGGGGGAGTGCATGCAGAGCTTATGGTGGTGGGGGATGCAGGGTGAATTAAATTTCTGCTGGTCCAGACTGAGACAGGATGAAACCGGTACCAGGACAAACTTACCCTAAACTCTTCCACCTCTTCTTCCTGCAAGCAAGAGGTGTGAAGATTGAAGCGTGACTTAAAAGACAAGTTCAGGGGTCGGGGTGGACAAGACTATGTAGAGGTCATGCCACATCAAACAAACAGGAAATGACTGGAGATGGGACGACACCAGACATATGACATCTCCCCATATCAACCTGAAGAGTGCGCGTTAGGGCCTTGTGCATCACACACTCATGAAAACAGGCTTGTTGTGTCACCTTTTTGTTTTTTTTTTAAAAACTACTGTCATATACAATACATAAGATGTAAATATTTTTAATCAGAAATAAAAAGCCTTGGGAAAATATCTTCTCTGACATCTTGAGCTTGTAGTATGAAGGGAGTGTCTGCAGGGGGCAGTCATGCACTGTAGCAGTGACAGACCGTGACACACTCAAACACTCAAACTGAGTGATAGAACTACACACTGTGGTTGGCATCAATTCTTCCTCACTTCCAGTCGATCTATGCCTTGTGTCCTTTTGGGGCTACATTCCAGCAGACGTATGCAATCGAACCAACAAGAACCGTGAACTAGACAGGAAGTGAATGGGAATTGATCGAACCAGACCTGAAATGTCTGCCTGATCTTGTTGGCGAAGGATAAGCCATTTGGCTGGTGGAGGTACGGTGTAGCGGTTCCCCTTTTTGCTCACATTTGTGGTCTTCAGTATTAAAGGTGACCTTTCTTAAAACCTGCAGTCTACTTCCCTATACTGGGCAGTCTTTCCCACAGAATGACAGCGTAACTATGGAGGGCTGGTCGGGCAGTCGACTTTCACAGGTGTTGCTAAAAAACATCACTAGACTTTGTGGGAGCAAGGCCTGATCATTGTTCTAAGCTCACAGCAAGCTCACGCAGTCTACCGGAGGTAACGTTAGATTGTGTTAGATTGTCGGCGAAAGTCAGCAAAGTTATCTCAAAAGCACCTGTTGACCACCAGTTATAGGCTAAGGGTAACTTAAACACCTGTTCTCCAACGTTAACATAGCTATCCTTATTAGCTACACTCATTACATGCTTGGTAACTGTTTTGAAGATGGGACATTGACAGCGTTGTGTTGGACAGATTTGTGCAGTGGTGTCTCTGATTCAATTCACAGACGGGTTTGTGTTTGAGAGAGAGAGCGAGCGAGTGAGAGGATGTACGGAGCGAATATGCGCTGTGCAGCGCTGCAATCAAAAACCATTTTAAAATGGGTTGCCAAATTTACTTGGGCGACTTTTAATCTACCTGGGCGGCCCGCCCAAGTAAAGCCTATGTGTAGGAAGCACGGCTGGACTCTCTGCAGTCATGCCTCTTTCTGAGAAGTTACAGTTTGGGCTGATGGGAAACAGGAAGCGTTATTTATATTATAAAAGGAGCTGATGATTTGGTATCACTTACTTGCAGACTGTCCCACTATGCAAATGAACTGCGGATTGGAACCTGTGTAGATTTCTGAGCCAAAATATACATTTTCATGACATTAGCCTTGGAAGTTCTTAGTTTTTCGGGCTTTATTAGAGATCATTTTTTGATATGAAACTTTTGTGATGTAGCTGCAGTAATTAAAGCCCCACACAGGGGTTTTAATTTTATCGCTGGTGATTTGAAGCAGCTTTGAGCGACCAGTATCTGTAAAAATGACACTGGCCCAACAGCATCAAGTTAAAGCAAAACTTGTAAAACTTTTAAAAGATACGTTTTTTAAGGCCTCCTGGTATCAAAAATAACCAACCTCTGTCTGAACATGAGGGCAGGGTCCATGTTTGCTGAGGTCAACCGCACCACGTGTCTGATCTCCTTGGCGATCATCCTCAGCTTCTCAAAGTTTACAAGACCGTCGACACTGGAGTCATTGCCTAAGAGGACAAACACAAGTACGAAACACACACACAAACTGTCAAATCTGTAAAAGAAAAAAAGCTTTCATAATATATATGTATATATGTTGGGACATTTGGGAGATGCAATTTGCAAAAATATTCCTAAGTCAAATCAAAGTAAAAATCTACTCTTTCTTGTCATTCCTCTAGGAGATCAAAGCGGTGTCTTACTTTCATATTGAGTCAGGCTGGGTCGTTTGAGAATTTTAAGAACCTTGCACAATTAGGGAAACTTTCTTTTCAATTCCTATCATGACTGCCCACTTAAGAGAAAACCTTTAAGGAGAAGTCAGTTTGGGTACTTCTGACCTGACTCAGTGAGATATCTTAAAAAGGCAATATGGGGAAGCCTTTAGCAGAAGTAAACCTCCTGAGTGAGACAGACACTGACCTTCCGCACAACACAGAGGAAGTAGGAGACATTAATCTGTACACAATGACATATCAAGCTTTGGAAAAGTTATTTTGTTGACACATGTAAGTAGCTACTACACGCAAAAGAGCACAAAAAAAGAAATTCTGGGAATTCCACACGGCCATCTACCTTCATGCAAGAAGGTGAGGTCCTTCTTGACCACCGGGAAGAGCGGGATGATGGGTGGCTGCATGCTCTGGTTGCTCAGGATGTTGCGGTACTTGGCCATGTTCCTGGACGGGTCAAAGACATCCTGCAGGTCTCCGAACAGCTTCTCGTACTTACTGGGCAACTTCTCCCACGAGCTCCGCAGCCGAGCCACCGGTGCCAAGTTCAGGCCGCTGTGTGAGTGAGGAAAGAGTCACAGGGAGGGTGAGTGAGAGGAAGCAGGGAGGCAGACATAAATAGGTTATAGTGGGAATAAGGGAGGAGAAGGGTGGAGGTAGAAATGAGGGAGCGGGAAGAGGGAAAAAGGGGAGAGGAGAAAGAAGAAAGGAGTATTGTTTTAGTGTGTATGTTCAATACATCCAAATCAAAAGCCCATACTGACAGTAATTACTCCATTTTGAGCTAACCATCTTCAGTTAGCAAGGTCTCCATTTTCCAGAGAAAAAGGCCCCCTTGAGGCGATGTCATCGCTGAGCAGACTCATAATGATAATTTTAGCTGATAATTTTAACTGACACAGCATTTATCCAGCATCTGTCCAGTTCCTGTCCCTTGCTCTTTCGCTCATCAACTCAACTGCTGCTACTACCTTATCTGTGTCTCCATCACTTTTTTCTCTCGTGTAGGAATGTTTGTTTTTCCAGACTTTCTGCAAGAAATCTTTCTTACACACAAAAAACACACACACACACACACACACACACCGCACCCGCATGCACACACACACACACACACCCAGCAGCAATACCCCTGTCACCAGGCAGGTTATGCATCAGAGAGCCATATGTGCTAAGACCTCATGCTGTTAGGAGGAGTGTCAAGGTACGTGGAGGTCAGACACTTCTGTTCTCAATAGCCTTTTACAGCAGCGAACAGAGGATCACCATGCTGCTCAGCTCCTTAAAATATGAGTTCAGATCTAAGACTCTGACCCAACGTTACAAGAGTACAACTAAGACTCCTTGGTACATTAAGAAAGAAAGTCGAGAGAAGATAGTATTGCAGAAACTGTAATATTAATGTGTATCACTGTAGACGTAATAATATTACATATAACATATATTACATTACAGACAGCTGTTGCAGAACTGCATCATCATGCATTTAGTTTTAAAACGCATGATGCTGTAATATTGCAGACAATATCATCTGTGATTGTTTATACTGAAGATACTGTAGAAGAGCACACTGCAAAACAAACCAAACGACCAATTAACCAGGCTAGGCTACACAGAGAACATGACATGCTGTGTTTGAATAATTACACTTGGGACTGGGACACTGTTGCAGCAGGAAATGAGCAAACATGGACAGATGACATCATCTCCATGTCCCATTGACATGGTCTGGCAATGAGGCCATAATGTTGCTACTATATGTATAAAAAATAAGTAGTTTAGATTAATCATAGTCAGGAAGCACAAAGGAAGCTTACCAGCTGAGGTCATCATTGGTCTCTACCCTCATCAAAAAGGTTCTACAGGACTGATGCCCACACTTCTGTTATTTCTTATCTGTTTGTCTATTTGATCTTTTTATTTTTTTCCAAACGAAAACATACTTTCAGTGCACATGTAATTAGAAAAAAAAGATTTATCATCTGACCACAGTGCATTTGTAGAAGGTATGGTCTGGTTAAACAGCATATATACTGGAAACTGGCACCACATTTAATTTGTTTTTTGTGTTTGTTCTTTTTCCATAATAATACCAGTTAATTCCATAGTAATAACAGTTTTAGATCAATAAAAAAACAACAGCAGGATCACATAAAAATAAAAATGATAAAAATTTAGGATGTTTTACAGATGAACAAATATAGGGAAAACTGAAGTGGCCCTGGAACAGAACCTTGAGGATTATCAAACGGTCAAAATGGGCAACTGCCCCAGACCCTAAGGGGCTCCAATGGCCAATTAGAAACAGCAGTTGTAAAGTCCTAAGGTGGCCCCTGCATTTTCATCCCATCCTGAGGTAACTCTGTGTCTGGTTTTTGTAGTTTAACAAGGCACAATGACAATACAGTACATAACATACGCATTTTATCTAATTTTATTGTATTATGTTTTATTCCATTTCATTTTTGCATGTTGTACTTTTGTTTTGAAAGGTGCTAAATAAATAAAGATATTGTAATGTAGTATTAAAATGCTTTCATAAATACAAACAGATGAATACGTGAGTAAGTAATTTCCAGCTAAAACGCATACACACTTTCTCATGAATACACACGTATGCAAATTGGTGGGTTCATCCCTAAAACACCATACCAGCACTAACTTGCCTCCCCTCAAGTGGGTTTTATCCCCCTATAACAGGGCCACAGTACACACATCCTTAGCTCAGTCTTACAGGCATCAAGAGCCAAACCACAGAGGGCCAAGGGAATTAACAATAGCAACAAACAATAAGTGTAGCTGTTGCTATGTGACTCTGTAAGACTGCAGAGGCAGCGTCTGTGTGGTTTAGGAGAATCAGGGCAGATTCAGTG
>JAPMOB010206195.1:0-16754 GCA_029875015.1 Lepomis gibbosus | reverse complement strand
CTCAGTTACTTTTTGGAACAAGTAGTGAGTAACTATAACTAATTACTTTTTTCAAGTAACGTTCCCAACACTGGTCAGGACGTATTAATATTAATGAGGGGTGTTTTACTGACCATTAATATGCCACTATGGGTGTTCGACGGGTCGGACATGGAGCTCCCTCACATGCGCCACATTTCAAGTTGATTGTGATTTACAAAGGGAACTTTCTTTAAAGTGTGCGTACGCACGGTTTTATAAGTATGAATATTTTTTGGCGTACGCCATTTTTGGCTTTTGAGCGCACAGACACTTTTAGTGAGGTTTTCTACGCACAGTTTTATAAATGAGACCCCAGATCTATTTTTGCCAAAGCAACTTGTGTCCTTCAAGTGTGAAATTCACTGCATTGTCACAAGCATGCAGCACACAGCAAAACTAGTTTTCCTGTTTGTTTCTGTCACTTCTCATGTGAAGCTCGAGCCGAACTGCTGTTTTCCTTCTACTAATATTCACTATTCAGGAAATGCAGTAACGAAGTACAGATCAGACAACGTGCTGTGTATATGTCATTAAGACCAGTACAGCCTGTGCTCCCACATCAAGCATGAATAAACTATAACCATGTTTTCAATAACCTTGTAAAATACTAAAAAATACCAGCAAACTCAAAAACACACGGGAAATGTGTCTGCTGAACAACAGACTGCTGAGAGGCATTCTGATTCTGAAACACTTCCTTTGAAACACGACGCCGACACAGTCAGTGGACAATCAATGTATTAACCCTTTGGGGAAAATACATAGCATCCACTTAGCAGTGGCATTCCAAAAAAAAAAATCATAGTTTGATTGTGTCTGCTTATATTTTGCTTTGTTTCCTGCTAGCACTAAATCTTAAAGTACTTTATCCTTGTGCACAAAAATGCAAAAGCAGTATAGAAGCTTTGCCAGCATGAACACATAAACACCACGAGACAGTATCTATTTGTCAAGCCGGAGATTTTACCAGATTGTTTGTTCTGAAGGAGCTGAGGTATCAGGCCGTTGTGGGCAATGTTGCAAATCAATGAGCAGGACTGTTTTATGGCAGAAGAATTTCAGATGACTAAAACAAACACGCCTGTCGGGTTACTGTAGCAGTAAACAGGTTCCCAATAGATTTTCTAGAAAATGTTCTATATTACAATATTGCTATACAATTGTCACATCCTACTGTGACAATTTGTATAGTACATACTGCCCTGTATTATAAGTATTGAATTTAATTTGATCGAGCTGTCTCTGGGAATATAATTTGGCATTGTTATTTCAGCCATCCGAGGTTATTTTCATTTACGGCAATAGGACAAACATTTGATTGCTTCCAAGTATTATTATTTTCATTCTCCACATATCAGAGCCCCAACAACTGTTAAAGTTAAGAGTGTGCCGCAGTGAGGCAGTGTCCTTTCCTTGGAAGAAATGAGTGCGTTTGCACAGACATTGATGAAATATACAAGCCGTCCACCTGGCTTGTTGAACCAAAAAAAAAAACATTTTCAAATAAGGTGTGGGGTGTAATTTCACAGAGCCTCAGAGCAGCTGATAGTGGAATTGATTGGATTCCATTACACCTTGTTATTATTATTCTCTGCCTATAAATTCAGCAGGGCTTTTCCTTCGGGAGACTTATAGCTCTCTCTGTGCTGTTTGGGGCTGTGGGATAATCGTTCTGTTGACTACAACCCAAAACAAACAGCACCACCCGCTGCAGTGAATTTCATAGCAGGCGCATTTCAGTGGGAGCCGTGTCAAACTCACCTGAACACGTCTGTGCTGTAAGGATTCAGTGTTCTGCTCTTAAACTTCCTGTCAGTGTGGCTGAACGGCGCGTCTCAGAAATAGAAAGGCATGTGTCACATTTACACAGAGCAGCAATTTGACAGAAAGCCTCCAAGCTTTGTGTCTGTGGCAACAGATAGAGCACAGCAGGGTGTGAAAGAAGTTTGTTTGTTCTCATCCGGAGGAGAGAAAAAAATCCACCATCTCTCTCCCTCTGAAAATTGGCTGCTTGATTTTGTTTGTAAAGCCAGGAAGATTTCTTTTATTAGCCAGGGAACCGAGAAGATTTTTTGTTTTAGATTTTTTCCTGTTTTTTTGGGGCAGAAAGTTAGCAAGCACATGAGCTTCTAAGAATGGTTTGTTTCCAAGAGGATTTTTAACAGGTTTTCTGCATCCAGCCTCTGTCTGTCTTTAAGCTTAAAGTCTACAGCTTTATCTCAGAAAACACAAGGCTGTGATTCAGAGCCTCATGATGGGGCTTTATCACCTTTTCCAGGGAGCTAGATAGCAATCTCTCTGTTTCTTAAGCTACCATATCTCTGTCTGTACGTGTGTGTGTGTGTGTGTGCTTTCCAGGGGTGATTTTGCTTCTCCTGGATCGTCTACGGAAGCTGAGATGGGAGCAGATGTGGAGGTTGACTGCGGAGAGGGAACTAATGAGCATGCTGTCCACCTCCTTGGCAGACCAGGTAAAACACACTCACACACACCCTCGTTTCTCAGACATGCAAATTTGCCACCCTTAGGCAAAATTTGCCATTTCACATCACATAATATAAACAGTGAAGTGCCTGTTCTGTGATTGCTTCCTGAATTTTTGCTGTTAAATTAAGCTACAGGAAAGAGTTCTGTTTGCTTCAAACAAGCTGCTTTGTACAACCATCATCCGACCACTGCTAAAGGTTAAAGTGTTTCTGCCTGTTCTAAATGGCCACATCGGAAGGCTGGGTGAAAAACCTGCCGTCATAGCCTCCTCCGGGCTGCATCTCGCCGCCTCCCTGATCTCTCTTCAATAACTCTGTTCTTTTGTCTCTGCTGTGTCGGCTCCGTGAATCATACAAATCGGGATAACAGCGCATACTTTCAGACACTCTCTCGTCAAAGGCTTTCATGGTGTTGCACTCGCTGTTACAAATGAAAACTGACTGAGGTAGTAGAAGAATGAAAAAATATATATTTTGGGAGGCCAACTCAAACCGTGCATGCTTTAGCTGGAGACACACTGGATCCGTTGATGGATTTCAAGGTGACGAATTCTTTTCATTTTCTGCGGGGAGCAGGAGATCCAGCCGCGCGGTACATGCTACGCTGCGGCGAGTTGACTGACCATTCGCCTTATCTAAAATTGTATAAACATGACTTGTTCTCAACTTTATGCAAGTGAGCCGGTCCAAAGCAATGCTTCAGGCTCACAAAACTCACAGCAAACAGTAAAACTAGACTGTGCTGATCAAAAATATGTTACTGTCTATATTTGAGAGTACTTTTTAGCTCTAATATGAGAAAGTTTCCGACTCAGCCGCCATGTTGAAAATGGGCAATCCCCAGCCAATTTGCAATTTCAAAACCCACTAACCACTAAATAACTTTACTTATCAAGGCAAAGTATAAATAAAGTTTGTTGGTCTGATTGCCTTTTAAATTAGTTTCTTTCAAAGAGGGATACTCAGTCATCACCATACACTAAAACTGACAGAGGTTCACTTCAGGGAATTTCCTTTTCAACATGCTGTCAACGAGCTTCCTTGTTGGTTGACAACGTAATGCCTTCCACATCAACTCCAAAGGGATTGTGGATCCCCTTATTGTTCTCGGGAATGTCGTCATTAAATCTGTCCTGCAGTTTAGCAAGGCATGATGACGTCATATTATGTGACAGTTTAGCAAGGCATGATGACGTCATATTATGTGACAGTTTAGCAAGGCATGATGACGTCATATTATGTGACTGCATTTCTCCCTGCGGTGTCAAATTGTTGCGTCTCATGAGAAATGCTGGGAAACCTGACAAGTCTTCCTGTAGCGTGAGTCGACGTGGATGCTAATGAACATTTTCTACCAATGGCTTCGTTCTACGACATGCTAGATGGAGCCGGTGTTCCATAAATGGTCATTTGCTCCCTCAGCAACGGCACAGCAACACTCAGTCTGTTTGTACCGCTCAGCGACAACAGCCTGGTAACATGCTTCAGGTCTTGGCCAATCAGAAGACAGTGGGCTTTGAGAGGGGGAGTCTTAAAAATACAGGAGCATCTACAGCTTGTTTCAGACAGAGGCTGAAATGAAGGCCTACATGAAGAGTCAGTATAAGATAGAAAATTATTTTTTTGAACTTTGAATCATGTAAAGCTGCTTTAAAAGATGTCACAGAACTACAATATAGGACTGGAAAAACAGTATAATAGGTGTCCTTTAAGTAACAATATAGGAAGAATGTGAAGTTGTATTTTAACATGCAAATTTTCATACATGAACCGTAAAAAATGAACCAACAGAAATTGTTTACACAGATCCGACAGTCATAATCAGTTTTCTTTGAAAAAAACTCCACCTGTTTCTCCGTGTGGGCTGTGTGTTTCATTATTAAATTAAACCTAGTTTAACATATTGGGTGTCATACCCCAGGAAGCAATTTTGTGTTTAAGAGACGTCTAATAGTCGTCTATTCGGAGTCTTGGCTAAAACAGGCTAAATTTGAGCAGTCTGTTAAAGTTTAGCATAAGTCTAACCATAGCCCATAAGTACAGCCTAGCTATCAATTAGATTGCTCCTGACGTTAAGACATTAGGTACGTCTAATAGACACCAAAATAATGGCTAAAGGAATCACTTTTTACTGAAATTTAACTGGGTCTGATAACAAATGCTGAAGCTGCCTACGCTATCGGGCAAACTGTCTAATATACATCTAACTGCCATCCATTCTCATATTAGGCTAAAGCACAACTAAATTTGGGCTGTCAGTAAAAGTTTAGTAGAATTCTAACCATAGTACAGCTGAGACATTGAGATAACTGCTTGCTGTGACTTGGGTTTGGCCATGTCGCGGAGCTAGCTAGCTTTCTCTGTAAATGGTCTGTCAAGTACCCCATCCTGTCACTTTACAGGAGGAAATGGTAATTCAAAAAAAAGCTATAAATAAAATATGGATGTCATTCCCAGGATACTGGGCTATGTCCTGTAGATAGCAATGAATGTAATCATAATGCGGTCGTACCCCAAACAAATGAGGAAGAGGCACATGGCTAAGCAGCAGTTACCACTTAAGATTCTGGCTCAGGTCAAAATACAAAGACGAAATAATATACTTGATCATAATACAGTCCAACTGAAAATCTCTACAGCATGTCTCCTGCTGGTGGATATATTTTGGGTTGTGCTACTGTTAAATACATAGATAGATAGATGTTGCTTAATTGATCCCCTGTGGTGGAAATTCAAATTGACAGAACAGCACAGGGGAATGTAGTGCAAAGCAAATTTCTGTTCTTTTGATCTTTTGCAAGGTACCCAACAACTTTAATTTAAAAAACAAAAAAATCCCTGAGCCACATATATCTTTTGCCGCCATTTTAATCTCAAAGTGCAACACAACAGTCATGTTACATGTCAAAGATGTACAAAGGTTTGATTTCAGTTACGGTGCCTTCATCACACCTGAGTGTAGACATTTCCTGAAGGTCATAAATAGCTGTTATCTTAAATCGTGCAGTGTTCTCCTAACATAGTAATAACAGACAGTGAGACCTTGATGAAAGCTCTCTCCATTATCTTGGAGATATTCGGAGCTCATCCAGATGAGGGGTGCGTTTATGAGATTTTAATTAAACCTTCATTAAGTAAAGTCCCGCAAGGTATGCAGTTTGGAAAATAAATGGGGCTTCGGAAAGTATTCCATCTGCCTTATCCTGTATGAGCTCCTCCAATGGACAGTCAGCCGTCTTTATTGCAGTCTTCATTATGTTGCTATAGTTTTTACAGTCTCCCATTAGGAGACTGGAATCTGCCACTGAGACTCTTGTCTTGTCAAGCCACGAAGATTTCAAAGTTAAAAAAAATCTCTGAGATGTCACCAAAGTACATTTCCTCAAAGCAATTTGAGGTATTCAGCTTTGTGAGTTTGATTACAAATACATTAGGATTTAAAGAATCTGGAGACATACTAAACACTAACAAGACAGAAGAGTCTGACAGAAGGGATTTCAATACCACCACTACTACTCTCCAGTAACATGGTGAGAATGTGTTACAGTAATTTTTCCCACCTCCACTGCTGGTGGTCAGTTAAAAAGAGGGATTTTTTTTAAAATTGTACTTCTGATTAACAAAATAACCACAGTTATTGTTTTTGTTTTTTATGACCTGTTATTTCGCCTTTTAATCTGTATCATGGATACTGTTACTGTATAGTCAGGGACAGGAGGAGTGTTGTTGTTTTTCAGCGATAAACACATTTTAATTGTTTATCATAATTTCCATTCGGCTGTCTGCTCTGCCGAGAACATGCGACTGGTCTATTTCTGACGGAAGCCACGTGAGTCGGCAAATAAGTCTGGTGAAGGGCCAAATGTTTTTCACGTCATCTCTTTTCATCTCTTGTCACACTTTTATTTTGTAGGCACAATCACTTAAGAGGAAGTGATTATGTGAGTAACTTTTGCTATAACGACTGAGTGCTGTTTCATCACCAGCTGCTAAAGTGTTTTATTAAAGTAATCTGGCCACATGCCAAAGCCTATTGCCGACCACTGGCATAGAGTATCCAGTTGATTTTCAAATTAAAACACCGTGCCTGGTAAAATCGAGCTGTAAAACAGACAGTGTGGTCATTTCTCTTGGATCTTGTTAAAAGCCCAGCAACTTCTGTCAAATCTGGAGCTGATTAATACATTTTTGGTTGAGGCAGGTGAAGAGTCTGTTGCAAATATAGTTACAAATTATTATTAATTCTTTCACTGTACTTGTTAAATTGGTCTTGAGTTTAAAATCCATCCAACAAGCAGGGGAAGATTAAATACAACTCTGTGTGGTCATAGAATAAACAAGTAGCAGGGTCGCTTTAGACTGTGTGGTGCAGGCCTGCCAATGATGAAACATAAGGCAAAACATAAGGCTCAGTCAGTGTGTGTGCACGTGTGTGTCTGCAGGACATCTTCAACGCGGTGATCAAACAGAATCCGTTCCTGGTTCACCAGCTGCCCTGCTTCTGGAACGTCCAGCTGTCCGACCACACCCGTTCTGAGAAGTGCTACAAAGACGTGTCGGACCTCAAGGTGAAACCCTGCTGCCCTCACTGTGCTCACACTCACTTCAGACACACACAAGCCTGACCTGGCATTCATCAAGAGTCTCAAGCCAGTCCCACATTCAAAGTGACACACATTTGGTTCTGCTCGGCAGTCCAAGTAATTATAAAAGCATTATGAATCTTGTTAGCCTTGAAAATACACTGTCCTTTCCTCATTTCAGTAGGTGTGCAGAGCTGTCCAATCCTGGGAGGAGTTCCCAGTAGGCGCAAAATGATCTGTGTACATAGAACTTACTGTGTGGACATACAGAATGTAAACTTCAAAGATATTGTTCAAAGGCTTTATGCTAATTAATCAGATAATACGTCCTTCCATTGCCAGCTGTTTTTTCACCAAGGGAATGCACCTAAAGTAGCAGCGATTAGCCGTCTGTGCCTTTTAACACCTCTTTAATGGCTTTGTCAGTGTCATAGCTCATTTAATATCATTGCTCTAAGCGTAAATCAGGATGCCTTTCAAATGAGTTATTTGATATCAAAATATTAACATTTAAGTGGTTATGGATGGATGATCCTTGATGTTGTCTTTAAATTGCCTGAGCGGACATGACTCAGTGAGAGCAGACCAACGGCCAAGTCATGGAACAAATTGCTCGTGTAGAGACGTTCACGTTTGATGCAGAAAACCTCTTCATAAAGAAAAAATTAATTACTTACATCCACATTGGGATGCTATTTTCTTCATCACGTGTCGGCAACGTTGACTGGAATGTTCCAAATCTCAGTCTGTGGAGCCTGATGTTATTTTATGGGGGTAATGGCGGAAGTTAAATTACTGACGGTAGTTGAAGTGACAGTTGAGGTGCAAGCTCTGCCAGAGTCACTAGTGAAAGATACTGTTGTGGCAGGTGTGATGTCAGCACTGAAAGTACTTTGACGTGTGTGAAGGAATTTCCGTCTTTAAAGATAATAAAACAAAGAGTTCCCCAGATCATGTTAGCATAATTTGCTGAGCTAAAGTAAGCCAAAGGTGACTCTTCAAAAACAAGGTCAAACTGTCTCTCATCTGTCTGTAATGGTAACTGACAGATGCAGCTTTTTGACCAATATCCAGTAACATCTCCACACATATGGACACATAGTGATCTCTGTAGGTCTAGAATAGTATGCTCCACTCCAGGATGCATTCTTCACATGTGGTTTGGTCATGTGTATAAGAAATGGACGTAGTCATCGTGACGTCACCCGTTGGTTTGTGGACCGCCGTTTTAAAGCCTTGAGTTTGGCCGAGTTTTTGCAACCAGCAACGTGACGGTTGAGCTAACGGCTGTGTGTGGAGCCAGCTAGCTTAACTATGTGCATCTGTAAATCACATTAACTTTCATTCTAGGGCTGACCACTTTGTCTAGCGAACAACAGTCTAAAAACTAAATGTACTCACCAGAGAAAGTGAACAGCCGACTCCTAATAAGCTTTTTCAATGGTGCTGGTTCAGTTTACACACTGCTGTGGGTACCAGTCAGTCTGGCCTGGTTGACAGGTTGCCATGGTAATGACTTGTCAATCACAGATAATGCCGTCCTGAAGCATACTCTACTTTCAGGTCTATTTTCCTCTACATGGGACCATAATTTACTAAATGAACATCATTTTGTATTGAAGAAGACTTGAAACTAGCGACTGAGACCATAAACTCATCAGGAAAATGTCTACTGGGGGAATTATTCAGCTGAGCAGTAGGGTCATTTTCCTATTATTTCTAATGGAACCGGACTTCTTTTTGCAAACAGAAGAGTCGCCCCCTGCTGGCCATTCGATAGAATGTAGGTTTAAGGGACTTCCATGTTTGCATCAGTTTGCTGACCGGAAGCTTCCCGCTTGGGTTTGGTCCTACACTCTGTTCTCACTCTTTACCGCTGCTGCCATATTTCTCCCCAGCCAGGCTTTAATAAATCTTGATGTTTAAGATGTCCTGAATTTCTTGAAATCTTTTTTATTAATACTAGTTTATTACCTCACAAGTGGCTACGCAGCCAAACATTTGAGTGGAAAATTGAGCACCAGTCAAAGCTTCTTGACTTGACATTGGAATTTCCCACCTTAACATAAAACAGAGTGCGGTACTTCGTAAGGATGCTGCTAAAAGTATGAGGAAATAGATGAAGTTTAAATTTGAATAGGTTTGAAGCTTGTTCTGTTATAGACTTTGAATAAAAGTCACAAAATTAAGATGAAAATGTAGCTAATAGCATACCATTCATAAAGAGCTGCACACTTTCTCTCTGTATTATGTGGAAGTACCTGAAATAAAAACATGTGTCCAGAAAAATAATAATCTGATCGTTCATTTTTATCTTGTTACTGTATGTGGTTGTAGAAAAGTTTAGGACATGAGAGGTTTGTGTCCTTCTTTGATGTAGGTAGATATTTTCTTAGTTGATCTTGACAATGTAAGTACTAAAATAAAATGCTTGATACAGATTCCGGCCTGGTAGTGTAGGATCAGGCAGTTTGGTGGATTGCGATTGGGTTAGTGGTCTGTACATTACAACAGAATTATCTCAGCATGAAAATAACAGCAAAACACTGATAAGCTTTTTTTTCCCCTGCTCTCCTTTTCTTCTGCACAGGTGATCCACTGGAATTCTCCCAAGAAGCTGCGAGTGAAGAACAAGCATGTGGAGTTTTTTCGAAATCTTTATCTAACCTTTTTGGAGTACGATGGCAACCTGCTGCGGCGAGAGCTGTTCGGGTGTCCGAGCGAGGCCGACCACAACAGTGAGAACGTAGGTGCAGCTGCTTCTGTATTTCTGGTTGTGGTGTGTATTTGGTGCTGATGATATGAAAGGTGGTGATAAACAAGTGTATAGTCGACTCTAGCAGGTCACGTTTAGTATTTGGAAAAAAAGGTTTCTGATTAACAACCCTGACAATAACCAAGCAACTGATGCCAGCTTTCAATACAGCATTTTAATACTTAAAGCGACTGACAGAATTTTGTCAGTACTCAAAATGTTTGAGATTTGATACTTACAGTATTTCTGTATGTAAGAACTGTTGTTAAAGTTGATTTTGTTATGGCTCTGCTCATTGTGAAGGTGATGATCCACTCAAGGCAAGTCCAGTCATTTCTCGTCATACCTGTCAACCCTCCCCCTTTTCCCAGGATTCTCACGCATTCTATCCCGTATTTTTAACCCATTTTGAATAAAATACTGCGGGCAGTATGTAGAACATTTGCTGTGACGAGAAGTCAATGGCACCCACCAATAAAACAAGAAGAACAGCAGCGCAAGGGGTTCAGGATGGATGATGCATTGCTCTACACAGTATTTAACTGGCATATTGCTCTAAAAATAGATTCAATTCAATTCAATTCAATTCAAATTAGCTTTATTGTCATGAATGTGTAACAACAATGTTGCCAAAGCCTCATACAAACTACATAAGATCATCCCCATACATTTCATTAAGTAATTAAAGCGTAAAGTAATTAAAGCGTATGTGTGTGTGTGTGTAAGAAAAAATAAAATATATTTAAAATTAAAATTAAATAAATAAATAAAACAGTAAGCGTGTGTGTGTGTGTGTGTGTGTGTGTGTGTGTGTTAAAAAAATTTAAAATTAAAATTGAATAAATAAATGAAACCGTAAGTGTGTGTGTGTGTGTGTGTGTTTTAAAAAAATATTAAAAATTAAAATGAAATAAATAAAACAGTAAGTGTGTGTCTGTGTTAAAAAAAAATTAAAAATTAAATTAAAATAAATAAATAAACAGTGTGTGTGTGTGTGTGTGTGTGTGTTAAAAAAAAATATTAACCCCTTGACACCTGAATTTTTTTACAATAAAAAAATAATAATTTCGTTTTCATTCTTTCAAGTTGATGTTAAATTAAGTGAAGATTGTTAATTTGTCTTTAGAACATAGAAAAGATATACATTCAGGTATGATGACAACAGGCATAAAGGCCTGCAAAAGGTTCCTAGGTACGTATTGAAAATGGACAAACAGGCACTGGGGGAATCCATGTGTTATCTTGGCTTGCAGTCTGAAAGGAAGAGGTATGATGCAAGTTCACAACAATCGGCATCAAGGGTTTAAACTTTAAAATAAAATAAATAGATAATAACGTAAATGTCTATGTGTGTGTATATTAACACAAAAAATTAAAAAATTATAATTAATTGATTAAAAAATAATAATAATATTAAAAAAAGAAAAAAAAAGAAATCAGTATCAAATGTAAAAACAAAACAATTACCAAAATATCAAGCAATCAAAATAAAACATACATGCAAACTTTTGCATGAACGGTTATGATTATTGACAAGTTAGTAGGCTTACTTAGCTTTAATAAATTAGTGACCAATGTAGGATTAAGTTAACATAAACAACCCACAAAATGAAACAGTTGTAACTGTAATAATATTAGGCCTAGTGGTGAACCACATCTGAAATTATGATGAATATAGTATATTGTACGTAATATATAGGCCTATGTATACTATACATAATATATTAACATTTTACTATATAGCCTATACTATGAAATTAACATTATACTATTATTTAATGTTAGAATATTATATAAAAAATATATAAGGATATTTTTCAAGGTGCTTGGGCGGTGGATGGGGGTTGGGGTTGCCTGAAAACTTATATGTAACTTGTAAACCCTTATTATTTCCCTTACTTTCAAATACCGATGTTGACAGGTAGGATTTTTGTACTTGCCAGACCTCCCTTTGCTTTATGAAGTACTGAACTGTTACTGATTGGTATATGGCAGTGTTTCCCACACATAGGCTTAACTTGGGCGTGTCGCCCAGGTAGAGTAACAGCCGCCCAAGTAAATTTGGCGAAGTCGCATTCGCTCCCCTCACTCGGTTGCTCCCTCTCTTTCTTGCGCGCAAACGACAGACCCGTCTGTGAATTGAATGGCTGGTATCATAAACACTGCTGCACGAATCTGTTAAACACAACGCTGTTAGTGTCGCACCTTCAAAAAAGTTATTAGCAAGCATGTAAGGAGCCTAGATAATAAGGGTAGTTATGTTAACTTTAGAATGGGCCTACAGCTGTCGAAGATAGCATGCTGTTCATAACTGATATTCAATAGGTTCGAGATGACTGTAGCTTACTTTTCATTGTCTAACGTGAGATGCAGGCTACTGCAGGGGCGGGTAAAAAACAGCGCCGTCAGACACAGTCTACCTCTGGAAGACTGTGTGAGCTTACTGTGAGCTTAGAACAAGGATCAGGCAAAAGGTGGTTGCAACTTTGTGCAGCCAGAGAAAAACAACTGCCTGTGCCGGACTCTGCGCCTGCCGCCGCCTTGGTCCTGCGAGGTAATATCATGGTGCCATTTTGTGTTAACGTTCTTTTATGCTGAGAAAAGATGTGGACACAAATCTCAGCAGGTACGTTAGCCTACAACATCTGTTCTGCCAAATTATGCATCCACCTGTATTTCAGACACTTTGCTGTGCTCTGCGGTAGTCACCACATATTTTTGCTAAATCTGAAGGAATGCTGCTTCTACTAACTGTATTATATAAACTACTCTAAACTAATCATTTACCTCACAAAGAAAATTATAGCGTTTAAAAGCAGTATTTGGAAATGCATGCAATTCTCAGCAGGCATGCAAATCACCTGATAAAGTCGACTGCCCGTAGACGTTGGCATGACCTTAATTTCCCTCCACATGGAAATTCCTGTGATAGAAACAGCGTTCTACACACATCTTCAGACAAAATGCAGCTGAATCAGGTGCTTCTCACTTTGAGGACAGAAAATTTCTAGAGGACAAAAGGGACTGGAGCACGCAATTAACTGGCAGCTTTCAGCAGTGCAATTAGACGTTTTGACACCACTGTGCCTCATCATCATGAGGCAAAGAAACTTTACAGTCCAATCCAGGTGCACAATTGTCATTGGATAATTTGTTGAACAAGGCTTTTAAATCTGGATAATGAATCATAAGATGTGAGTAGCAATATTAATTAATTTATTTATATCCATGTCCAAGTGCTGAAGCCTGAACCACATGTTATGAACAAAAGAGCACAGACCTCACTTATAGTTACAAAGATAAAAGGACAAGATAGATTAGTGTCCATTTTGACTCTGATGAAGACACAGTAGTGTTGGGACGTTAATGTGTTTTAGGGCTGAATCATATGTAAAAAATTGGTGGGGCAGTAACCATTTCAAAAGAAAGGCTATACATGTACTAGGAAAGGCTAATGTTACTCTTTCTTGCTACTGATGCATGGCTCCACTAACCACCGGGGAGAAAAGGAGAAAGAGAGCTGACACACAAGTTACATTACGCCTGTCATAAACCACAATTACAAATGCATTAAGCCACAACACCACTGAAGGCCACAACTTTTTAAGGATACAGACCAACTTTGTGACCCAGAATTATTAGAACACATTATGACAACAAGCTTAACAGATAAGCATGGACGCACTGACACTCGCCACCATCGAAATTACCAGTCGATCTAGTCCAACAGCATGGCCAACGCACGGGCCAGCGCCACAAAGTCAGGATGATAAAATATGCTTTCACTCACCACGCACTCACCACGGACGACGGCTCCCCTGGGCGAGCTTCTCAGTGAATTTGGGAGAGAAGTCAGGTAGCAGCTGAATCAGCTGGCTTTTGATGGACACTGCTTTGAGTAACATTAGCGTCTGTCCCGTGGTATTGCGAGTAAAAGTTTTTGGACATGTATGCATCTCAGTATTTCTCGGTTCAGAGTTCGCCGACTCACCGCGGGCCCTGTGGACAGTGTACATTGCATTGAGACAGAGGGGCTAGCCCCACATTCATGCTACAACACGCCAATCGGGGAGAACGTGGTCTGAAGCAGCAAGGCAGGGAGGGACCAATGAACATGAAATTTAATTTTAACACATATTAAATGCAATTTAGGAAGATTTCATATTTATAGATAGTAATGTATCATAATAATAATCTCTTTTTGAATTAAAATAACATTTGTTTGCACAGTTCTTTTTAGGGCTATGACCCACCTGCCCCTAATGATGACTCGCCACTGTGAATGATTAATCGTTTTCAAATTGAAATTTCGATTTGAAAGAACGTGATTAGCTCATCATGAATCATCATCATACAGCAAATCTGACCCGTTTTAAACAGTCATGCAGTTACAGATTCATTCCGTTGTCATCCTTGTGTGACAGATCTGCTCGCCAATCACAAGAGCCATTCGCCTCCTGTTACGGTCCTACTTGCCAATCAGAGGGGGGCACGGGGGGTGTGCATTTGCCAACAAATGAAACCGGAAAACGTGGAATAATGGTGTCGGCCGAAATGAGTCAGGCAGCAGCTGTGCCGCAGTTTTGTCCCACGTCAACTCACACTGAAGTGTTTCAGCAGCGGAGCGTTTATCCTGCACGTTAACGTGTTGTTAATTTGTCATTTTCTGACTTGTTCAGATTTTGCTTATTTGTTCAGTTTTCCCTAATTTTTGTGCTACTTAGTTAAATTGTTTCTTTCTTTCGTCTGTTTAACTGTGTTTATTGTTGATGTACGATCGGGAGTCTGCAAAGGGTGTTTTATTTTGAAAAGACTCTTCCTGCCTGGTTCATCTCCTCTGTGCTGCTTGATATGGCTTCTGTCAAAAATGGACTGGCAGTGAATATTAAACTTTAAATCTCAAATCGAATCGTAATCTCAATATCTGGCAGGAAAAAAATCCCAATTAGATTTTTTTCCCCCCAGATCGTTCAGCCCTAATGTGTTTGCACTATTTAAAGCTGTGAATTAATCTTGTGCTCCATCTCTTTTGTCCTCTCTAACAAAGATCCTAATTTCTTTGACGGCAGTTGTCAAACAACAAAATTGTGCTTTATTGACATTTCTCTTGTTAGAAAATATTTATTACAAAAACATGTTACAACATGACTCTTCCTGTGATTGCCTTTTTGAGTTCTAGTACTGTCCATCTGTACAATACGGGTCCTGCCTTTGCTATTACTTTGTATTTTTTGTTTGATAACTGGACAAAATACAGAGAGAGAAAATCTTAGCTTTGCTGGTTGCAAACTACATGAGGATTTACAAGCATAAATCAGCCTTTCTGTAAATGTTTTCCCTTTCCACACTTGAGACTGGAACTTTTCTATTTACTCAGGAGAACTTTTATAAAAATCTCAAAAGATCAGTGGTTGAAAGCATTTGTTTCTGGGCAATCCATTCCACCAGTGTTTGTTGAAGTGTTTGTGATGTCCATCACTCATCTTTAACAGGTACACTCATTTACAGCCACCTGCATTTTTTACACCTTTGAGTCTTTTTATTTTACTTCCGTGCACCTACAGAAACATACTCTCCATGGATCTCTCATGTTCACCTTATGTTTCAACACATGAACTGTCCACAATGATCGTTTGATCACTATGAGCTTTCCAGTTTTACGATAGACTTGCAGAGCTGTGGTATGCGAGGAACAAGGCTTAAAGGGCTCAGGGGATAAAATTTTATGCTGAGGCTACAGTGATGTTGAAGCTACTACAAGAAGTGTGATTGGTCAGCTTAGTTTGCTCATGTTTTCTCCTCTACGTGTGCTGATGGAGACTGTTAGTGAAGACCACAAACTACAAATCAAACACTTTCCAGAGGAGGAACTCGAGGAGGGGGCGTCTCATAGTGTGTGGATCATCTAGAGTAGGGGTCTGCAACCTTTTCTGTGATGAGTGCCAATATACGAAGATGAAGACATCCAGTGTGCCAGCGTTTGTTAATGCACGTCATTTATTTTTCATTTATGCACTAATAGTCAGGTTTTAATTGAAGTTTGACATTTTTAATAATAATAATAGACTCTAACAAATAGGGCTGTCAAGCCAGTAAAAAAATCGAATTAATTTCAAGTTTTGAAACTGTTTGTAATTAATAGAATTAATCTAAATGAATCACATATATTGATTTGTGATAAGCATTTAAAATATCCTAATAGCTTGCTGACCCCAGGTCTAGAGATTCCCATGGGGACAGGAGCGGAGGCCACAGCAAATAAAAGGAAACCATGCTTAAGGGATTACCTGGAAAAGATGTTTATTAACAAAAATAATTTAATTTAACAAATATAACAATTTTAAAGCTTAACAAATGAAGATAAGGAGCAACAAAGCAGCACGCCGTGGTGCTGGGGAGTCAAGCCGAGTCAAGCCCCGCAAAAGTCAGGAAGGGGTGGGTTTTATGCAATCTGGAGACAGTGGCCAGCTGCCTCTGATCTGCCTGATGGCCTCGGCTCCACTTCACCAGGAGGTTCAGCCTGCAACAAAACACAAACACAGAGACACACACAAACACCCTGGCAGAGGCCCTGGGGCCATCACAAGGACAACAACTTTTCTGAATGGAGTTCGGTTCGATCAGGGCTATGCTAATATGTTCACAGTAAAGTACAATGATAGCTGGAATAAAGTTACAGACTCGTTTTCTGAACTCACCAGGTAGTCGAACTTCCTCGCTTGCTTTTCTCCATGTAATGTCCAGCTTTGTCCGTTTTTTTCCAACAACAGTGGAACCGCATGTGCACAGAAACTTGCTGCTAAGATAAATCAACGTTGCAATCCCAAAACCTACGGAGCCCCCCTGGTGACATTGATGAAAAATATATTAATTTGAGGCCTCAAATTAAAAATTCGTGGCCACAAATTA
>JAPMOB010206187.1:0-33652 GCA_029875015.1 Lepomis gibbosus | reverse complement strand
ATGCTCTGACAAAAATGGACAAAATATGGTACCTGTGGCTCTCGCAGGACCTATCTGACTGTCTACCTGCACGCACTCTGTGTGCATGAACATGTTCTTTGGGAGGGGGTGGATTTTTTCAGTTGGAGCCTTTCAAAATCTAGCTGTGTCTTGCTAATCCTCCAACGTTCCCTACCCAAGCTTTACCAGATCAAAGAATAAGTAAACAAAACTATGAAAGGACCAGACATGTGAACACAGCTTCTGTACTGAATTAGGTTTTGATACTGAGTGCGACATATTTCAGTCACTACCAAGAAGGTTCAGTTCCTAGCCCTAAGAGAGAGAAACAGTGACTGTCTAACCTCAGACTTCAGCAAAGCAGCATGCCTGCTATTCTGAAAAGAAGCAGTAGCACAAAATTCTGGGGAAAACACTGAAATAGCTGCCATCTCGTGATGCAACTTCCTGCTGATTTCTGCGCTCGCATTATGTCCCAAATACAGTCATAAGGAAAAGTATGTGAACCCTTTGGAATTACCTGAATTTCTGCATAAATTGGTCCTAAAACGTGATCTTCATCTAAGTCACAACAATAGACAAACAGTCTGTTTAAACTAACTCCACACAATTATCTGTTTTTATTTAAAATGCAGTGTAAACATTGACAGTTTAGGGTGGGAAAAGTATCTGAACCACTAGACTAATGACTTCTCCAAAAGCTAACTGGAGTCAGGAGTCCAGTCAATGACAGGAGATAGGAGGTGTTGGTTAGAGCTGCCCTGCCCTATGAAAAACACACACTAATTTTAATTTGGCTATTCTCATGAAGCATTGCCTGATGTGAACAAACAAAAGAGCTCTCAGAAGACCTAATATTAAGTGTTGACTTGCATGAAGCTGGAAAGGGTTACAGAGGTATCTCTAAAAGCCTTGATGTTTTTCAGTCCACATTAAGACAAATCTGTCTATAAATGGATATACTCTCACTAGGAGTAGCAGCCCTGCAAAGATGATCGCACAAGCACAGCGCAGAAAGCTCAATAAGCTTAAGAAGTACCCTTGAGTGTCAGCTGAAGACTTACAGAAATTTCTGGAATTTGCTAACATCTATGTTGACGACTCTACGATACATCAAACACTGAAGAAGAATGGAGATCATAGGAGGACATTACGGAGAAAGCCACTGCTGTCCAAAGTGCAAAAGAGCACCTGGATGTTCCATAGCACTACAGCCACAATATTCTGTGGACAGATAAAACCAAAGTTGAGTTGTTTGGAAGGAACACACAACCCTACAGTATGTGTGCAGAAAAAATGGACAGCACACCAACATTAAAACCTAATCCCATAGGTGAAGTATGGTGGAGGGGTAATCATGGTCTGGAAGGATTGCTATCATTGACGGAAAAATGAATCCCAAAGTTTATAAAGAAATTTTTCAGGATAATTTAAGACCATCTTTCCGGCAATTGAAGCTTGATGGGCGAGGCAAAGAAATAAATCAACAACAGAATGGCTTCACCAGAAGAAAATACGCCTTAGGGAGTGGACCAGTCAGAGTCCTGACCTCAACCCGATTGAGATTCTGTGGCATAACCTCAAGAGATCGATTGAGATTAACACCAGACAGCCGAAGAATATTGCTGAACTGAAACCTTTTTTTGTAAAGAGGAATGGTCCAAAAATCCTCCTGACCATTGTTCAGGTCTGATCTACAACTACAGGAAATGTGTGGTTGAGGTTATTGCTGCAAAAGGAGGGTCAAGGGGTTATTAAATCCAAGGGTTGACATACTTTTTCACTCTGCACTGTGAATGTCTACAACACGTGTTCAATAAAACCGTAAAAACATTTCATTTTTTGTGTGGTATTAATTTAAGCAGAATGTGTTTTTCTATTGTTGTGACTTAGACTGAATATTTGTTATTCACACTAAAAAAAATGACAATAATAAAGAATTGGTCTGATTATCATCGCTGTCTGGGAACATAAAGACATCACTACAACAGTTCAATGGCAAGATCAATGAGCAACTCTGACAATCAGACTGTAATTCAACTTGTAATACACTGTCATTATCCTTAAAGCATACTAAAAAAGTCAGCATTCTAAATCCACAGGTCTGCTTTTGAGTGTACGGCTGTTGGACACTTGGCTATTGTCCCACAATGCAACGCACAAAGGAGAGCTAGTCACAGCTGCAAAACATTTTTATAAACTGCAGATGGTTTGAAACAAAAATACAAAAGAATTTAACAAAGAAAAATAACATAAAAGAAAGAGGCTAATAATCTTTAGAAAAAGATTTTGGTTACTCAGCAATGTTTAATTAGCAGTGCCATTCCAAATATGTAGTTTAATTGACATTTGGTAGATATGTTGCATAATTTCATCTTAGGACAAAACCATAAACCGTACACTGGTTTCCTGTATACTAACAGCAAAAACACTATACTCTGGCAGCTACTATATTTAGAACATACAGTAAACTATGTATTATGAAATTGGATAACTGCTTATACAACTTTGGTGTGTTCTATCTACGGAATTAGTGGACTGTTTTGTACTCAGAAGAAATTATAGAAGATGTTTGTCAAAAGAGGTTTCTGTGTTTTTGTTTGAAAAGTAGAGTAAAGATGTGTTTAGCAAAGATTCACCTCAACACATTTTCACACACAGTGTGTTTCACAACAGATGAACACAGTTCATTGCATTTAACAAATCATTTTATATGTAACTTTGCATACTTTTACCATTTTGTGATACTGTAAAAATAATCTTTATAATATTGTGGCATTGATTTCAGCCATATCACCCATTCCTATGTGATTTTGTTTTAAAAAGCCTTGGCATCCAGTTGATGTGTCTTAAAAGCTGGATAATACGGTTGGATAAAAATATTAGATATTGGTATCTGCTTGTTATCAGACCATCACTAACCACAACCCATGCACAGTATCAGTGGACCCACATCAGCTTTTCAGTTATTAAATCCCCTTCATTGTGAACCATCAGTACAAGATAATTAAAGACGAAGACCTTCATTGAGAAGAGTGGCAGCCTCTACACTGTATTTTACATGTCAGGTCCCTCCAGCACTGAACCATGGCAGCCTTACCCACAGATGCTGGTGGGCGTCCCCACGTGATATTTCCCCAGCGCCTTGTCCCACACCGTTTTACAAGACAAGTAAACACAACATCAGCACATAAGGTGGGACAGCAGCGTCAACAGATGTGCAACAAAAGCAGCATTGTGCAGCACAGTTATAGCTGGTGTTAAACAGTCAGCACTGTAGGGGCAGAGCAGGCGAAGCTTGTGAAACCCTCAGGACTGTTGCCTGCTTGCAAAATGTCAGCATAACTTGGAGAGTACACTGATTTTGAGTCAGCTGCTTGTGCATTAACATGGACAGTCTGTTAAAAGGTCATATATTAGATCATATGCGGTGCAAAACATATTTACACAACATCCTTTTTTTAAACTGGCAGCTAAAGACACAGCCAGCACCTCATGTAAAACAAAACCTAATTTGCAAAAATGTGATTAGTGTTTTGAATTTTAACAAAACCGAATGTTTAATGAAGTTAACAAACTGTCACAAGTTCACAGTAGTCCCACACGCCTTAAATCTGACTTGCCAAGTCCAAACAGCTGTTTGAATACAACGCTTACAATTACGCGCTAAAACTGAAACCAGCAGTTTAACTTAGTGCAGATGTTTACTAACACTTCAGGATATGCGGAAGGTCCTACACACCTACACGGTTACACAAGTGCTGCTGTCACTATTTGAAAAATGAAATGTGGATAGGGCGTTGCTTAACGGTTAATATATAGCTGGATAAACTGTAAGACAGAGCCAAGCACCACTAAACTTGCACAAAAAATGTCAATATTTTGTAGGAGCCCGCGTCTTTTCCCCACTATCCTTTTCCAACAAAATATAACAAGGAACGCAGCCGCTATCATCACTAAACAACTCTGTAAGTCTTATCTAGCAAATTAAAATCTGTCTTCCGAAAGATGTACAGATAAAGGAGATATGCAGAATATGCCGAACAAACCTGAAGATTTTACAGTTTTGTAAAATACTTTAAGTCATGTTGGTCGACGTATGTATGTTCACCGAAAAGCGAAACAAGAGTTATTGCCACAGTAGTTTGGCATAGTGCACCAACCATAACTATGTGAGCGGGCATATCCGAACACACAAGCCAGTCAACTTTCCATAATGCTAATGATGACAGTAAAATCACTCCACTTCATAAACACTACACACAAAACATGTTTTTCGTCGCTTTACTCACCCAAACTGTTTGTAGACGAATCCATAATCCAAAGTTTTAAGTGTGTGAAGTTCCTCTATGGGTAAAGCCTGGACTGAGGTGTGTCTTCCATGCTGAGAGGAGTGTCAGAAGAAGTCACACTGGGGACTTGAGTCAAATTGCCAGGTTAAGCAACAAGAATACCGGAAACGTGGAGAGTTTTCCTGTAAATATAGCGCTTTTGTTTATTAATCTGTTGAAATGGATTTCAAATAATTCATAAATCGTATGGAAATGAAATGATAGCATGCCATCACTGCTATAAAATTAAACAGAATAACAAACACATCGCTAGCTGAAAGATTTCAAGTGTCCCCTAGAAGTCCCGTGACGTTACCTCATTTTGACTAGCTTAATACTATTTGCGCGAGCAGAGATGCGGTATTATGAATGTCAAAAAAATGCATCTATTAACTCTGTTCACAAGTTATTTTCTCCAGTCAACGCGACTCAGTGAAGAGTATCTAGATGTTAGTGTACCAGAAGAATGCAGTATGAAACTTGAAACCGAACTTTTTCAGGCTAAGTTACACCCCAGCGTCCGTCAAATAAAAGCTGTAAGACTGTATTTGTAGAAAGGCTTTTGGCACCACCCCGCGGCAGAGCTGTGTAGTGCACGCGCATTTTAATTGTTAATGACATCTTAAAATAATTTTTAAACACTAAAAGAATTTTATTTAAATTATTTATTTTTCCCAATTTTCTTTAAATAACGTTACATGTTTTTTTTAAAGTCTAGTGCACATTTGCATCTCTTTTGCCTCCACAACATTAAGGTAACTCAGCGCCGCTTAATACCTAATACAAAAGCTGGCATCAAAACCACTGGGTAAATTATAGTGCAATGACCAAAACAATTAAAATACCCCCAAAGTGTATTTACTGTATGTGTAGAACAGGAATTTGCGGAACAATTATTTGAGCTAATGTTTCTGTGGTTTTGGGGACGCGAATGCGTGTAGAACCAGGATGTTCGGCCGGCTTTTCAACATGGAGGCGTTCACGGAGGGTGATTTTTGAAGGAGACTAATTTCTTCATACGTTCGTCAGCATACATGGTACGTATTGAGTAAGGGATATAAATAGTTACATATATAGGTCTAATGTGTGCATAAGTCAAATATTACCGAATATAAGTTCTTAACAAGAACTTGCCTGACACTCTGCTCCTGTTACATGCGAAACCTCGTACACAAATGTGTCCGTTTAATGTTTTCTTACCTTTTGGCCAATTTTTACACGTAATAGAAGTTGACAGAAGAAGATTTATGAACAATGTAGAGCCACTCTTCAGGTCGGCTAATAAAATACTATTACATACTGTTTTGTTTTCAGTTAATTTATTTAAATAACAATTAAACTGTTCTTAAGTCATCATCACAGTCGTCTTCCACAACAAAATACCTGTTCGTGTGTCACTTCTGGATTAAAACAGACTTAACAGAGTTCCTTGAGTGCTACATAAAATCACCCGCTTTATTAAACCAATTAAGCATTTGTGATACTGTCCATGACACGTGCATTGTCCCTCTGCAGTCCTGTTTCCAGAAGGTCAGTGTCATGGCTCCACCATGAAGTGTGCCCGCTGCCTGCTGCAGCGTCTCAGACTGGTGGACCAGTCAACCAGGTCTGCTGCCCAGTATGGCGCTCTGCTCCAGTCCGCCTCCTCCAGGCAGCCCAGCATGCCACATTACACCCAGCACCAGGTAAACGTTTTATACACACATAGAATCCAGACCCTGCACAAAATATTAGTCATTTAATGAAGCTAGCATTAATAGCAAAGGTAGATAGGATAGAATGATTTGGACCTATCTTATTATGAATTAAATCATATTTTTAAAAAATCTAAATCTAAATAAATGTATATTTTTACATTGTTATTGTATTAGTAGATATTAGTGTGCTTTTGTTGTTTTGTATCTTTGTCTTAAGATACACTATCAGATTTTGTTCTAGCACCTAAACACACAAATGAGTTCACTGCTGATATTTTGAAACTCAACACAGGTCACATTTAGCACGTAACAGTGCTTTTGGGGGCTAGAACAAAACCAGGAGGGCAGAAACAATGTGTCTAAAGTGAAAAGCTCCATCTAAACAAAATTGTCACTGGTAGGTGTTGAGGCTTTTCCACGGCAGCCCAGCGTGTGCCAAGAGACAGCCCATACCGGCAGAGTTCATCAATGACCATGACAAGAAGAGGGACAAGTCTCTGGTCACCCATGATGACCTGTTTGAGCAGGTGGCCAAAGAGGTTAAAACCAAGGCCACATTTAACAAAGTGGTGGACGTCTTCACCAAGAGAGACGTGAGACGGCGGGGTCATGTGGAGTTTATCTACGCCGCTCTGAAGAAGATGCCGGAGTTCGGCGTGGCGAGAGACTTGGCCGTCTACAACAAGCTGCTGGATGTTTTTCCCAAAGAAGTGTTCGTCCCCAGAAACTTTATCCAGCGAATGTTTAACCACTATCCCCGGCAGCAGGAGTGCGCAGTGCAGCTACTGGAGCAGATGGAGAACTATGGTGGGTGTCTGTCACAGCATTCAGTATGGTCATGGTTTATTCCAGACAGGAAGGGGGAGGGATCCGGATGCACTGAGATGTCAGGGAAATGTATGCATTTTACAGTGATACAGCAGTGTCTGTCTGTCTTCAGTTAAATGATTGTGTTTCAGGTGTCATGCCCAACATTGAGACCAAAGTTCTGCTGGTCCAGATCTTTGGAGAGAAGGGCCACCCCATGAGGAAGTACCAGCGCATCATGTACTGGTTCCCCAAATTCAAACATTTAAACCCCTTCCCCATTCCTGAGCAGCTGCCTGTAGACCCAGTGGACCTGGCTAGGTTCTCCCTGACCCGCATCGCTAATGACCTGGATGCTGAAGTCACTGTCTACCAGGTACTCTTTGGATTTGTTTTAGAATTTTGGGAAATAAGCTTATTGACTTTCTCTCTGAGAGCGAAACATTCAGATGGATATCAGTGTCATGTTGGTGTGTTAAGTAGAAAGCTGTAGCCAGGGTGTGGTTAGCCTAGCTTAGCATAAAGACTGGAAGCAGGGGGAAACAGTTAGCCGGGCTCTGTCTAAAGTTCAACAATACACCTGCCAGCTCAGCTGTCTGTTTGCTCTTCCCACTAGCTGCCCTGTACAGACATTACAGAGAGTGGAGAGCAGGTGACACTTCCACACATAGTAGGTATGGAAACTGTTTGTTTGTCTCAAGTTTAATGTCTTATAGTACTTTAGTGAAATGTATCAGATATCGTTGTCTTTGACACATATTTGCAGTAGATGATTTAAAACCCTAACTGGAGAGGAAACCAGAGAAACAACAGTAATAAACTGAGAAACCTCCTTCTCTGCACCTCAAAAATGTTCTGTTAGGACAATGGTGGTATCAAATGTATAAATCTTCAGACTTTTGGTCTGTTCTTTCTTTTTTTTCTTGCTTCCCTAACCCCTAACCCTTTTACTGCTTTGACATCAGGTATCCAGAGTCCCAGCCAGATGGAGCAGCTCGCCAATCATAACCCGAGCAGGCCAGTGTTTGTAGAGGGACCCTTCCCTCTATGGCTGAGGAAGACGTGTGTGTATTACTACATCCTCAGAGCTGACCCCACACCGCCTGACGAGAAGGTGGGAAAACCCTCTGTTATTAAGTTATTTTGCTGTTGATGATGTTGCTTGAAATTAGTGTTGATAACGAAGTGATTTTAAAAACGATTAAATGACTTTTTTATGTCTTTGAATGAACAGTGAAACAAACAGCAGTATGATCATAAACATACGCTTCTGTCCAACATCCGTCTGGATGTGAAAGTGCTGTGGAAGGAATTACTTGCTATATTATGATTTAAATAATCAGACTCCTTGATTTCTTGCATTGTAATTAGAAGAACTGCATTATTTCTTTATATTGATACGAATTGACATTTACGTCTCTCACACCAAAGGTATGTGTCTTAGCCACTGCGCCATCACCACCTCATAGAAAAGAAAACACACAAGATTGTGAAAGTGTAATTCCATCCAGTAAAGATTAATAATATACAATGATCTGTAAAGCACTTTTCTCAAAACTGTGGTAACATAGATTGGAATCTGTGGTGAGGGAAAGGTTTTTGTTGGTGCACCACTGCACCAGGTGCTGGACCTCCAGACTTATCGTTGTCGCTGACGAGGCAGCAGATACAGAGTGCTAGGGGCTGGTGGTCTGCTGGGAGCACAGCCTTGATGGCCACCCCCTTATTGGCCCTGTCAAAGTGTTCATAGAATTTGTTAAGCTTGTCAGGGAGGAGGCGTCACTGGTTGGTGTGGTTGTGTTTGTGGGTTTGTAATCCATGATGGCCTGTGTTGTTGTTGCACTTCAGTCTTTTGCTTATGGCTGTTCTTGCCCCTCTGGATGCCCCTCAGGTTAGCCCTGAGCGTCTCCCCGTCAGAGAGCGCTGTTGTGTGCCTTCCATGTAGGCTGGCGTCTCCGTTCATCCATGTTGTTCTAAAGATCCTACTGTATCTGTGTGTTCCTCCACAGGTAGAGGAGCCCTATGATCCAGAGAGGTGTTTTGACTATCCTCTGCAGCTAGAGCTGGATTTGGACCGCGACTTCGGGGACGATGAGAGCTTCAGTGTGGAAGACTGTAAGATATTAACCCTGAAGCTTTTATTTTAACATTGATTTTCTTGAATGTTCCTTATCTTTGACTGGCGTTCGGGGCTGATGCGGTTGGTCTTTAAAGATCTTGCCATTTATTGGTTCATTTTCATTCTGCACAGGAGAATAAAAGCTCAGTAACCTCATATTGAGTAGGTAATGCAGCTGTTGTGTGTCTTGTATCCAGTGGATGAGGGTCCAGTCTTTGCCATGTGTATGACCAGCCAGGGAGACCAGGCCACCCTCAACCAGTGGATCTCTGGCCTCCAGCAGAGCAACCCCATCCTGGGTCAGATCCCCACTCTGTTCCGCCTGGATGCCGGGCCCAAGGAGCTGCAGGGGGCGGCAGAAACAGAGTCAAGCCACCATCGCAGACCAGACCCAGAGATCCAGAGAGAGCCCGAAGAAGAATGTGAGGTTATAGTGGAAGAAGAGCCGAGAAGAAGCCAGGGGATGAAACAGTGAAGAGCAGTCAGACTGTGTGGTGAAGACTGACAAAAACAAAATCAAAAGTTTAGAAGTAAATATCCATGTTGGGTAGAGGCTGAACTTGGTTGGCTCATTTAATAATGGAACACAAACCCAGCAGAACATAAGTTCAGGTAAGAGTCAGTAATCATACAAAGTAAATAATAAAATCTGTGTGCTTACTTATTTAAGTCAGTCCTCTGTCAAAGGTTTCTGATTCAGTATTTGAAGGGATCTTAAGCAGTGGTTCAGCTGAATATGCCGTCACAATCTAAATCACAAGTTGGCAATTACTGTAAACTGTCTCAGTTAAATGTCTTAATCGCAACCAACCACATTCAAAGGATTTGCTCAACTTTGTTTTAGTTCTGCATTCTTGATTTTTGGGTAGCTCTGCGCACCTGTTTGTGTACTTGCTTGGACCATGTTTGTTCCCTAAAGTTATCTAATAAAAATGTGTCCTGTTTTATTTAATTTGTACACAAACAGAAATGTAAAAATGGCAGTTTGTGGTTTTACATGTTAATTAATGAACTTTAGCAGTGCTGGTAGGGGAATTTTGTTAAGTTCAAACCAAGCCTGGCTTGCTGTAAGCAAGAAAACCACCCAATGTATTTCCAAAGTGTCTCTGTCAAAATCTTGTCATACAACTCTGTGTTGTAAAATGAAAATTTAAAAAAATGACCATGCAAAAATGTTTGTTCATATTACTGTATATGGGTCAAAAAGCCAAACGAGTATTGTCTCAGACATCCAGTGTGAGTCTATAGTTGATCTCTAAGTGAAACTGAAACATCTCTTCAGTGCATGTTCTCCCCGTGTCTGCGTGGGTTCTCTCCAGGCGCTCCGGCTTCCACCCACCATCCAAAGACGTGCAGGCTAGGGTAATTGGTGACTCTCAATTGTCCTTAGGTGTGAGTGTGACTGGTTGTATATACTGGATTTCTCCTCAGGCCTCTTCTTAAAACTGTCTAAATACACTCTGGCACCCCAAACTTAATGCTACAATGTTGCTGCTGTCATGATGGGTTAAGGGGTGGGGTTCGGGCTTTGTTGCAAAAGAAGGTAAGGAAGGATATTCCATATAGCTACAGCTATAGCCACCAGCTGCACTAAGCAGTGGTCCATGCATTGCTAGCAGAGCCATGTGCATAAAAAAAATGTATCAGGATCACTGCACTCCTTTTTTCATCATCATGTGTCACTAAACTTTCCTCCCTCAAACGCCTGTTGGAGATAAGGCGGACAAGTCACCACGATGTGACCAAGTGCCTTATGGAGTTTCAGGAGACTATTATCAGAATCCTTTCAGAGATTTTGACAGACGGTGCAGCAGCTGTGAGGAATCAGGGCTGTTGCTAGTTGCCTTGGAGCCTGTAAATGCCATCCTACAGGCTCTCGACCTGTGCTGTGCTGGGGAAGTAGTCAGTGCATCTCTGATGAGAGATGAGTCATTAACCAGTTTTGACATAGACGACCCTGTTCCAGCAGTTAAGAGCTCAAAGCTGACAGGTAGTGTTCTGTCTGCTGTAGGCCATGAGACCCCAAGCCACTATCTGAAGAGAGCTGTCTCAGTATTTTGGACCGAGACATTGCAGAGATGCAGACCAGCTTCTCCAGACTCAATCTCATAAAAGCAGTGAGTCGCCTTCTTCCTCAATCTCTCTCTTTTCTGGATGTTGCCATGTTGAGAAGCTAACAGGTAATGCATGCAGTGACAGACTTTCTAATGGGATTCTTGTTGCAAAAGTAATGTTAGCAAAGACATCTGCCTGTATTGTTGCAGACGACCTCTCCATCATGTGCAAACACCCACAAGGCCTTATGTGAGGTCCATCATCTCTATGTAACTTCTCTTCTGCAGCATGCAAGAGCTCTTTCTCCACTTTATCTCATGTCCTTACAACCTTCTGCTTCACTGTGTTACATGAGAGAAAGAGAAGCGATTGGTGATTCTGGCTCATGAGAAGACCACAATGGGCTGGACATGGATAAATTTGTTAAAGGTTTTGCACATAGAAACACAAGACTAATGTTGTAAAAGGTTACTGATGTTTTAGAGCCATGTTGTGTGTTATACGAAAACACTTTGGGTCACAGAAGAAATACTAAAAAGACAAACACAACAAACCTTGTAAAAATCTGTTGTAAGATAGTTATTGTTTAAACTTGAAAAACATGTAATATGAGCAAATGCTCTGGAAGATAATTATATAATTTAATACAATACAAATAATATTTTAAATTTGCCAATTACATTGTAGCTTCGCATTTAAATAGAAGACATATTAGGAGACTAAATAACTATTCTGGATTAAGGCAGAAGGCTTATTTAAGCCATGAAGATTGGATAATTAGATATAAAGTTGTCCTCCAATAAGAGGGGTAGGAGGTTGGTTTAAAAATAAATATATTAAGTATTATTAGATTCTATTCTTTTGCTTTAGATAACAGGGAGCATTATAGCTTCCAGCCCCGGAGAGCAGACAGAGTGCTCTAGTAATAAGTCTTAAACTCCAGAAATAGGTCAATATTTTTTACCACGGGGTTCCATTGTTTCAAAGTCAATGGATGATGATCATTTGTGAGGATTACCTTATTGAACATTAAATGTCCTTTGCAGATGAATCCACGGCCATGCTTATATACTGGTGGCCTACAAAAAACATCATCCCTGGGGCGCTCACACAGCAGCAGATACATTCGCCAGGTGACACAAACGGGTCTCCTAATGAATGGTAATGCTCCATAACTGTTGGATGTGTAAACCAACTGCTTGCAGAGAAAGTCACCATATCAGCTTTTAAGTATTCAATTTAGGTACGAATCCTAAATCCAATCCATACGCCCTGTTTTTTCTCTCTGCATCTCACTTAACCACTCTGAGTAATTTAATGCAGGGTAAGCTGTAATCACTACGTTGCTAACTGCATATTGACAAAAACAAATGTCTTTTTAAAAAAACAAAATGAAAAGTTATGGACACAATATATTAATGAAAATAATAAATGTGTGAAATTTATCTCAAAGAACAAGCCCAAAGGTAGAAAAGGTTTATTACTGAAAAGGCATTTAAACATTCCCTTTGAACTGGTAAACAAGTCAAGTCAGAATTACATTCTCAGAGGAATAATAGCATGGTCACAGCCAGCCATTCCCACTGTGTTGTAGCTGTGCAGGCAGTTTCTCCAGGCATTACCCACGGCCACAGCTTTGTGCTCAAACAGAAGATTATTTCAGCATTTTACTCTTAGTGAAAACCATACAAAAACATGGGAATGCATTCCAGAGTTCATCTCTGCTATATAACTGTTCATCCATTTACTACTCATGCAGGAAAGCCTTTGGACCCTCAGTACTCACAAATGAGACATTTCTCTAACATGGAACTATCTACGGATATGAACAACGCATCATCAGTCATTAGGCCTATATAAGAGGAGATTCAATAAATAATAAAGTTGCTCAAAACATTGTGAAACAGCACAGTTAAAGATACATTTGGCATCTCATAACCACTTTAGTATGTTGTGTATTTACAGTGTAGAATGTTGATGATTTATGTCACATGGTTTAAGCTGATATGAACTGCAGAGGATGGGAAAGTGACTGTAAAAAAGGTGCGTCAATACAAAAAGTTGTCATCAAATATATGCAGGGTTCTGGATTTGAAAAAACAGCGTGGTGCAGAACCGCATACAAAAGCATGTGGAACAGCTCCAGCTGCCCATGCAACAATCCAAGAACTCACAAGGGTCTAGAACAGTTTTGGACCTGAATGTCAGCCTGCCAAAAGTGAGCAGAAAACAGTATAGAAAATATTTGGGTGAACAAATGAACTCTCTAACTGTGTGTGTGTGAGAGAGACACCATTCCTTTTCTTATAGCTGGGGGGGGGGTTCCATTTAAATGTTCTGTTTAATTTATTGTAACCATAACCATTGTAAGCCCACAACCGCCCCACAAATGACAAATGACAAGAGCTATGGAACACATGAAACACATCCTTTGAAATATGACAAATCATGTCAATGTTTCATTGTACTCACTCTCATCAGGTTCCGTAATAACCTGACTGCCTCAAGAGAATCTTGGGAAATGAGGAAAAATATGCTATGATCCTGTAATTGCACTGTGTGGCCACAGTGGGCGCTGTTCAGCAAATGTTACAGGATTCCTTCCGCTCTAAAAAGACAGTTTTCTATCACATTGGGATTATGCTATAGCTGTTGGCCAAATTTAAAGGAATAATTGATTTTAGGAAGTAAAATGAAAATGAAATGTATTCAGCTTTATGTGTCCATTACAGAGTAAGGTTTAGCACACAGACAGAGAGACATTCAACTGTTCTCTTCTGTCAGAAGATGCAGTGACTTCACCCAACAGAGAGTCAGAAAAAGTATAAATAATATGTAAGTTGTTAACTTATGAGAAGAGGAGAGGTTCGCCAGCCGCTTGGCTTGAATATCTTGTTTTTATTATCTGTGGAGGTCAACATTTAAATTGAAAATAAAAATTTGATTAATCGCCCCATCCTATTACAGAGTTGGGTCCAGGAAGCCTAGCTTAGCATGAAGACTGTGTTTCCCAGAATGTCGGACCTGTCCTTTAAATATTTTAAATAATATTATCACAAATCTCAGTTGTGGCGGCTTCAGTATAAATAACGTCCATATTGACTTTTATCAACCCATATTACAACCCCAGCAGGAAATGAGGTAAAGCTTCTTTTTGGGATGAATGTTCCCTCTACAGCATTCATTTTCAAGACAACGTCCTCTGAAGGTAAACAAAGTGATAAGAATGACAATAAATAAATAAGATAATAAAGAAAGGTGGGTTTTGTCTCCTGGTCTGCGATCTTCAGCTGTCTCCTGCAGGCATCTCCTCTGCTCATCAGTTCCTGTGTGGTTCTGCAAAACGACAAAGACAAATGAAAAAACTGAAAAGTCTCGGATGGACACGTTGAAATGAAATGTTAGCAACAAGCTGGTGAACATAGAGCATTTGTGTGAAAGAGACTCAGGAGTTGGTGGAGGCCAAAGCAGAGCTAAACTAAAAGTGAATATCGGACTTACATCAGTCAGGTGGACAGAAACAAAACACAAATGAATGCTAATGTTGCTCTTTGTCAGCTGGATGTGTTTCCTAACAAAATCTTAAAAAGACTTTGTTTACAGGTTGTTGAGCTGCCCTCAAGTGGCCAAAAAAAATCTATTCGTTCAGGTTTAAAGAAATGACCTTTAGGTAACCTGACTGAGAGCGAGTGGGCCGGTAGCTCGAGTGGAGCTCAACATGTCTCCTGGTGAGGTGCGGTGTGTCAGAGACGATTTCAGAAAGAGACACGCCACTTAAAGAATCCTGAATAGAATTCTATGGGGAAAACCACATCCTGCCCCTTCTTCAAGAACCAATGGCCTGCTTTTTAACAGCCGAGATTGGAAACATATTAGCCAATCATGTGGTTCCACTGACATAAGTGCATAGCTAAGGTTCTGCGACAGTTTCAAATGTGGTGGCAGTGAGGAGCAGGTGTGTGACCAGATCAGATGCACTGCATGTCAAAATACTGCGTGAAAAGGCACCAGATTTGATATGCAGTACTTGCGATATGTGTTCAAAAATACCGGTGTGCCTTGTATAAGTGTATATGGTATATGCTGACTGTATCCATAACGTCAGTTAGCATAGCATTTGAAGCGCTCCAGTGGCATGACCTCATGGCCTCATGTCACCGGAACTCTGGATAGAGGCGTAAATTCAGCCAGCATAGATGTATAACCGATGGGGAAACGCTTTTTAAAACTTATTTTGGGGCAAAGTCACCAAACCTTTTCAGTTTTTACCAGATTTTACTGCAGTTCTTCATATTTAAAGTTCACTTCTGGCTCTCTCCCCATTCGTTTAGATAGAGGCCTGGTCTTGTTGGTCAGAAATAACCGTCTGGAGGTGTTAGCAAGAAGGCTGTCGAGTGGCGGGACTTGCCTATATAAGGACTGAGAGTGTGTTTACTTCTTCATTTACTTTTGTGAAAACAGTTAATCTGTAACAAATGTCATGAAGTCAGCAAACTGACTCAATAATGTCAGTATACAGCAATATCTAGTTTTCTAACATTAGCTAACATTAGCTGCTGGTCCTACCAGACCTAACCCTGAGTGTACTGACTTTCAGAAGTGGTAATGGGGCCACTGGCCAATAGTGGTTGGGGGATTTTCCTCTGGACTAATACTACTGTAGCAAACATGTTTGGACCTGGTGTTCAGTATAGAGGGTATACACATGATGTCAAAGAATACAGTTATGGTCACTGAGTGGCAGAAAGACGAGCAGCAGTGTCAGCTTGAATCAGCTAAAACACAAACAACACATCTAAAATGGGAAAGAGCTGGACCGCTGGTTCTTTGGTAAGCAGTAACAATCACTGTCAAGTCCGACTGTCTTTAATTTAAGCAAATAATCACTGGTTTTACTCACAGTTTGCTAATTGTAGCCATGGTAACAGATGTTTTGCCACACAGTCCACCGTGTTCCGGAAGGGGAAGTGACATACGCATACCCTCTATTTATATAAGTCTTCCTTTCACTGCTTAAAGCACCATATCTATAAACAACACTTTGACAGCTTGCCCTCTCTACATGTCTTCTCTCTTCAGTCATACTGTACCTGCCAGGGCCCCGCTATGCTGCTGGAGCTGGCTGGTGAAGAAGCGTTCCCGCTGGGATACCTGCTCGTCCCAGGCCTCCAGTATTCGCTGCTGCTCCACAGGCTCCAGGTTCATGGTGTCCGGGTGGGCCTCGTCAATGTGGGCCCTCACTCCCTCCACGCTGTGGGAGTACTGCAGCTCCCCACACACCATGCACACCAGCAGCTGGTTGAGCGGATCGTAGTCCATGAGGTAGCGGTTCCTCCACACGGCAACAGAGACGGGACCTTCCTCGCCATTATTATTCTCGTAGTCAGCGAACAGAAGCTCCGACTCATCTGAAAAGACAGTTGAAAGACAGAACGTTTTGCGCCAATTTAGCCATTTTAATGTGCGTTCTTTTTAAGTTCAAAGTGACATAGTTGATATTTCACCTTCTACTGGTGCTGTGTAATGTGAGTATTGAAAGGATCCCAGGTCGGTGTCCACTGAAGTGCTGTGAAACAGAACAGTTACAGTCATTATTATCCTAATACGAGCTTGCAGCAAACCAAATTTTATGGGAACAATACAAACGTCCCACCTCATTAGATGTTCAGACTCCTCAGAGGAGCTCACCCACTGACCGGAGTCCTAGAGGGATTAGTCAGAAAGAAAAGAAAAAAATCAGGATTTGCAAAAAAAACCAACAACATTGTAATAAATAAACTTATATCATTCAGTATGACTGTTTTTTCTTCTTAGTGTGTATGACAATAAAACTAATGCACTTCCAATTCACCTTCAGACTTGGTGAATGACATAAAATCAGTAGCTACATTTCCACCCATATGTATCGCAAATATTTAACAAGGGAAGGACGAAAAAGTAATCGCCTTACAGGAATTGTAGGATTTAGTTATTTGTATTTATGTGGATGGGTCTTCAGGGCAGGACTGTTGTCAGACATGTAAAGTTTGGTACAGATTTGAGGATTGAACGTCCGTGTGGAAAGACACTACCTGGGGGTTGCTGAGAGGTCCATCAGTACTTTAGTAAATGATCACAATGAAATACAAATAAAGCTACCCCCTGTGCCACAACCGCCCCACATATGATGATTTGTAAACAGACATATGAGCCTGCAAACAGACTATAGTTTTTTTCTAGTTTTGTAAGAACATAACCTAGGAGGTATTTTCTTACGACTAATCTGGTTTTCCATCATACAGTATGACCATAATAAATCAGAGCCTCTAAACCGTAAAATGAGGAGGATGTATAACTGGTCAGCTCTTACTTGTGTTTGTAGGTCCTGGGCAGGCAGGATGGGTCTCCAGTTGTTGGAGGCTCTCCTTGGGGCGAGTCCCTTATGCTGATTGGCCTTCCTGGCTCTCTGCTCCTTTTTTTTTATCCTCCAGTACTCGCGCTTCCTCCGCAGAAATTCCTCTTCAGACTCCCCTGGGACGGGCTTTGGTGGAACCATGGTGCTTGTAGGTGCCAGCTTGGTGGGAGACTGTGTCACATCTGTAGGGCTCTGAAGTTGGGCACAAGGGATTTTTATTGGACTCAGGGTGGAATTTGGAGTTTGACCAGGGGGTTCAATAGGTTGCAGGTTGATCTTGGACAGTGGGTTGTCTGGGGGCTTCAGAGTAGGTAGGGAGGGTGCGGAGTCTACATCTGTGCTTCTAGACATCCACTTTGGGGAACCTGGTATGGCTTGTTGCTGATTCTCTGGAGTGGACATGATCTGTGAAAGCCTGACGTTCATGTTGTTCTGCTCACTTCTGTTTGAAGTGGACACACTGCTGATGGGCAATTTGACCTGGAGTGTGTCAGGTTCAACATTACATGTTGTAGGGCTAACAACCAGCATCGTAGGGATACTGGTCAGTGCAGTCAGAGAAGCAACGGACAGCTTGGGCTGGAGGGCTGGTTTTGTTTGAAGATTTACACCATTAATAGTGTTGACTATAACAAGACCTGGAGCCTGAAAGAAAACAACACACAAACAAATGATCAGTACTCTATTGTTCTATAGTGTCCAATGAATCATCTTTCTGAAACATGCACATTTCCCTCTAGCCTTAAGTAGACCCCTCTCTGTCATTCCTCCCTTTGCTGTTCAAGATTCAAATGCCGTATAAAGATTCATGTTCTGGTTAGAAAGGGCCCCCTCCCTTTGAGAGGGCATTGGCCATGCCTACAAACCCAGACCTCTTCATGCTTACAAAAAAAACTGACATTAACTGCCAAAATCTCACGGCATAGGCACTGATTTATTTAGCATCACCTGAAACATGGTTCAGATAATAAAAGGACAAAGGTCATGGGTTTTGTGGGTCTACAGTTTTAGTTGAGACAAACTAAATGAATTGAGCAAAATCCAGGTTCATCATCCATTAAGGGTCAAAAGTAAAATTATTCTTTCGTTGTTAATTTTAAGGGTCACCCACCACTCTGGCCAAAAAAAGAGAAAATAATATTAAATGCCTCAGTGCACAGAGTGTATGGAGCCCCTCTGGGACATGAGCAAAACCTTTTTTCCCCCCTAAGTTTCTGGTGCACACCAGATAGTATCCCATGTGCACCAGATACTTTTTAGTAAACACCTGAGTTTCTGGTGCACACCACAAACCAAAGTAGAAGGGTTTTGCTCATATCTATACCTAGTTAGCCAAAACTGAACCCCCTCCTCTAGCTGTTCCACAAATGTCTGTAATTGGATTGCTTTTCTTACAGCTAAAACATGTTCCTGTGGTTTCCATTATCTTACCTAAATGGGTAAGTACTAATGCACTGTTTAGCTTAAATTTAAAAACCATGTCATTTTAACAACGGCTGATTAGCATTATGTTAGCATTCAACAACAATATATCCTATGAATCTAAGCCACTGGCCCCTGTGAAAATCTCATTTGCTGCTATCAACATGAACATGAGGTAGTATTCACGATATGCTTGGTGCTCAGGTGGAGTGTTCACGGGTTGAGAACATTGTTGCTAGGCGACTAACAAGAAAAATAGACATTGCCTCGTTTGGAGGTGAAGCAAATGCAAATTTTAGTGTATGTCAAAAGGTTAGCTAGCAAAGGGAGTCTTTGATTTGACTGTCTTTGATTGTTGTCTCTTCTAAATGTTGCCCCCCCCTGACTCTCTCATACTGTCTCTCTCTAGAGCCAATCAGATCAATGCTAACCATGCTAAATCAGGCATATTCAATATTAGCTACTTGTTACAATATTGGCTATTTGTTACACTGCAACACCATCCATCGACATGTAGCAGATGGAGTGGTAAACATGGTAAACATTATTCCCATGTGTCAACATCACCTGGATGCTTTTCTGGGAAAGCCGACTGCTGCATTCTCCCTGTCTTTCTTTCTGCCTGGCCTTTGATCTGGCCCTTTGCTGCCTCTTCATCAGCTTCCAGTACTCCCTCTTCCTCTGCAGGCTGGTCAAACCGCTGTGCTCCGTCACCACGCTGCGATGTGTTTGTGCTGATGGCGGATTGCTCTTCTGGCATGGTTCTTGTGCCTGGCACTGTTGTTCACAGTGTTGTTGCTGTGGTTGTAGTTGCTCCACGGGCAGGTGGTGAAGCTTTGGCGGCTCTGGCGAACAGCAGTTTTGATGGCCTGCTTTTTTGGTGCGAAGCCTTTGGGTTCGGCGTGGTGAAGATGGGCTGTCAGAGGCTTCCATGGAGGGGTTTACTATGAAGTTAGAATGGGTTTGGGATGAGTGCTCACAGGAGGGATACAGGACTACCTCACCGGAGGTAGGAAGAAGTGGAAGTGTCTCACTAATCTGCAATGAGTCCTTGACATGAGGGCTTTGGGAACCGTCTTGTACCAAGGGATCAGTATCTGGCGGCCAGCTTTTTATCTCAAGCATCAGGTCTTCTGCAATAGGAGCCACCACATCCTTTTCAAAAAAGAGCTGAGGTAAATTTGGCTTCTCCTCTGGCTCTGAAGCCTCTTCCTTCGACTCTTTTTTAATGCCAGTCTGCTGACTTTTACACTCTGTCACAGTGCTAAGTGATTCCTCCAGGAGTTTCTTCATGGAGGCCACGGCTAGCAGAGTGGTAGCTTGGCTGTCTGCATTCACAGCTGGGTCAGGCTCTGGCTGCAGCACTAGAGGTGGTGGTGGGGAGGTTGGGGGTTTGATATCTGGACAGCTGGCTTTTTCTGGTTGAGCATTAAGGTCAACAGCTGGCATAGACTCACACTCTTGTTTTATTTCACTTGCCTGTGGTTTAACAGTCACACTGTCGTTGGGGAGAGATTGTGCATTTCCTGTATGTTTAGTAAGCCTTCTGCTCAGTGGTACAGTGGTTACTGCTGCTTGCTTCTGGGCCTTCCTCCTCTGTAAAGCCACGTTGGCCCTCGCTTGTAAGACACCCTGCTTGAGCCGAGCAGCACGAGCCGCTCGCTGCTCACGTTTCTTGATCCTCCAGTACTCCCTCTTCTTTGCCATCCTCTCCTCCTCTGACAACTGTGGATCCAGAGAGAGTGCTAACAGTGATGACACTCTGCTTGAGACGGCCATTTTCATGACACAGCCACCGAGGTTTGACCCCGGTGTTGACCCTCCAGAAACGGCACTTTGAGGGGTTTGAGGATGAGTGAGTGTGAGCTGACCTACATTTTGAGTTCCTAATGAGCGTGAATTAGGAACAGTTGTGCTTTCAAGTTGAGTCCTTGGTTTGACTGACAGTAGTCTTGGAGGCTTGTTGACCGACTGTCCAGCAAGAGGAAAGGAGACTTTCACCTGAGCTGGGAGGAGCGGAGGGCGGGGCTGGCTGGGTGAAATACCTCTCCGTTTAGCATCAGGTTGATGCTGAGGTTTTGTGATGGGGGTATTATTAGAAACTACATGAAACTCTTCCTTACTTTTGTGTGCTGCTGTGATATGATCTGTTGGAACCTGGGGAATGTTAATGGTCACCGTGCCATCCTCTTTGATGAACCCTCCAATGGTCTCAGAGGCATGGGTATGGGTGCTTCCTGCTGACTGCGTCAGCGCTCTGGCCCTCCTCATCTCCTCTAGGATTTTCTGGTAACGTTTCACTCTTCGCATCAGAGAGTCCTTCTCCTTCAACCGAGCCTTCACCTCCATTGACAGCTTTGCTCGCTGTTCACGCTTTTTAATTCTCCAGTACTCTCTCCGTTTTGCTATGATCTGCTCAGGTGTGTCGCTGGGGTCGATTTTGGGGATATTTCTGGTACCAAAGACAAGCAACGGGGATTTACATTTTATGTTTCTTTGATTCATGAAATTCTTCTGGCTTTCGATGAACCTCTGTCTAGGTGTTTTACATCGTGTGATCCCTCTGGAAACATTAGAAAGATGTACATAACTTGGAAACTTTCTATGCGACTCCCCTGGCTTTTTCCCAGAAATAACAGCAGATATGATGGCTGGCTGTGTTGTCCTATTCCCATGTGGATGTACTTTTATCTGATGAGTTTGCGGGTTCACTGTAGCTAAACGTGCTGCCCCTCTTTGCAGTTTATCATTTTCGCTTTTGGCAGATGTAAATGAAGGTTTGACTCGAGTAGGACACTGCTTCTGGCCTGCTCTTCTCAAACACGACTGAGACGGAAGATGCTGACAAATCGCGCCGCCCACGCCTCCTGTTTGTGCTGTTTGCCTCTGTAAACTTATCTCTGCGCTCTGCGTCCTCTCTCTGGCTTTCGCTATCCGAGCTGCCATTTTTGCTCTCTGCTCTCGCTTTTTTATCCGCCAGTGCTCTCTGCGCTTGGCTGCTCTCTCCTCCTCGGACTCCAGGGAAGGTCGTGAGTTGCGAACACATTTAGCCCTCTGCGAGGTGACCAAGGCACACTTTGTTCCACTTTGAGTTGTTGTGTTTGCTGTTATGCCCTCTGTTTTAATGGAAACAGGGACACGTGGAGAAGACACAAGAATACCTGCGGTCACACTGGTGGGTGAGAGTTTGGGCTGAATGTGTAGTGCAACTTGAGCCTTATGTTGCGTTTTGCAGACAGATGCGCCCTGCATAGACACACATGGCTGAGGTGTTTTAGCGGAGCTGCCATTGGTAATTCTGGTCACTCTGACTGGAGGCACTGAGGAACTGGTGTTCAGCTGGGTTCCACTGGGTGTGGGTGAGGTAACGGCTCTGCCCACAGCACCCCTTGCTGTTGGGCATTTCACTGTAGCTGTGTTGCCCCCAGCAGCTTTGGCTGAGATGGAACATGATGCTGGCAACTGAGGCAAGACCTTGTTGAGTTTCATTGTCTGAAGCCACTTTTCCTTTTGGCTTTCAGTGGCTTCAACTGAGATGTCCCCCACTGTATTCCCACTCTGTGATGCCGGAGAGACATTGACTGTGTTGTATGACTCATCATTATTCTGCAAAGGAGATGAGAATGCAGGAAAGGAGCCAGATAAACTGGAATTCACCACTGCAGGGACATTTAGATGTAGGACCTTTTCTCCTTGTCTGTCTTCTGTTGCCTTTCCTCTCTGCTCTGACAGTCTGGCTCTCTGCTCACGTTTCTTGGTTCTCCAGTATTCTCTCTTTTGGGCGAGGGTGGCGTCATCATATTCTGCAGCAGGCCGGTAGCGGTGGGACATTGAGCCACCTTTACCTTTCGCAGTTGGCATGCTATCTCTAGCTTGGACTGCCCATCAGTTCTCATCCAACAGTAGCGGTTGGCTCTTCTTTTGTCACGCTGATTCAATTCATCCCCTCAGTCCAGCATCCTCGCTGCCACTAACTTACATGGTGTCCTCCTATTTGATGCCGCAGTAGGTATTTTTGCTCTGCAGAGCAGCTGCCAAAACTCTCAGACATCACATCGTTATGCAGGTGTCCTGAAGAACAGAAAACAATGCTTAAGTGCATCTTACTTTGCAGTGAATTTGGAATCATGAGCCAACAGTTCAGTGATCTGAGAGAGTAATTTACCGAGCAGGTTGTAACAAAGTAATTTAACATAATTTGCCTTTAAAAAGCAGATCCCAGCATTCCAGTAAAAAAAAAAAAGACTCAGTGACCACTTTATTAGGTACACCTGTACAATCTAATCAATCCAATACAACAGCTTAGCTCATACATTCTATCCACACATAGATGTAATCTTCACTGCCAGAGAGATGTTCATTCAGCTTTGTGCTTATCACTGAGGTTGTAGGTAACAGACTGGTCTATAAAATGTCAGATATTTTACAAAAGTTTATTAAATTTTGGTCTATAAAATAGTGAAAATGTCCATACGAACTTACCAGAGTATGTGGACATATTTAAAGTCCAAAATTAGCTAATTTTTACATGCCACTGAAACCACTGAATTTTACTGTAGTAGCCTTTAGGTATTTTAAAAAATAACTGATTATCAGAATTGTTGCTGGTAGATTTTCTGTCACTCAACTAATCAACTAATCATTTCACCTTTATTACAAGCATGAGAATATTATAACCACATTTCAATATAATGCAGACCATTACAACAACAACATTAACTATGACCTCCATAATAAACGTAAGTTGAATTATTACCTCTCGGAAACAAAAAGTGAACATTATAAGCATTGTAAAGGTAGAACATGTGGCAGAGCTGTTGTGGATTGCATTAGATGTAGTATTTTGTCAGTGAACAGGTATCGCTCTACTTCAACTTCAGCAAATGTTGTGCGTAGGCCTACTTTAATGAATCTAGTTGGGTTTTTTTTACCATTAGCAGTTTTTCCCTACATGAAAAAATGCATGATAACGGTGCAAGTGACTTTTAAATGAAATGTGAAATTTAAGGCATTTTATGTAAACACGTGTGAACAAGTAAATAACATTCCAGATTTGATCAGTTCACATTTCTGCAAACATGAGCTGCTTTTTTGTAACTTTCTCCTTCTAAAACATATCACATTTGGACTCACTCTAGCCAGTGTTCCAATTTCAGTTACCTGCTGATGAAATGCAAATCAAAACACAATGCATATGTAGCCGACTAAAACACATATCACACTTGAGACAGAGCGCATCCTATAGTTGGCAAAATATTTAAATGTAGCATTTAAAACTTGAATATTAAATATGTTCATCCCCTCAGCATGTAGGCTATCTATATCACCAAAGATATAAACACGTCGTGTAGCCTTTGGGCTACAAATGTAAGCTACAGGAACCAGGAAGGAGGCAGAGTGACACTGTCCCTTTAAACCTGTCCCTCTCTATCACAAATTATATCTGTCGAGAGCCATTTTTATTCTTTATTCTGTGTCCATTTGACAGTAAACGCAGCGAAGCGACCCAGTTGAAGCACAACTAACACTAACATACAGAAATGCAGTAAAAAAAATCAACATTAGATCGAATATCGTGCCTTAAGCGCTGTCTCTCTCAGCGGCACAATGGACAAGATCTTCCTTCTCTTGTCCACACGGACTGGCGCCTGTCTGAGTCTGCTGCCTGTCTAAAAGAAGCGACAAATCCCGCACTTTGCTGTCTTAAAGCAGGACGCTTGGAAACATGTGGAAGAAAAACATGCATACCCGTTACCTTTTAGTTACACCTAACTTTCCGGGACAGTTTTGTGAACGTTTTTTGGACAGATATTTTGCCAGGACACTGCAGCTACTTTCCGTCAGCCAGCCGTTCTCTGAGGCTGCCTTGACAACGCTGAAAAGTACCAGGATGTGGGACCTGGATGCTCGCTCTGTTTGTGTGCTCGCTCTATGGCGTGGACACACAGAGACAGTACAGTACAACGCCCCTCCTTTTCCTCTTCAGACCCTCACTCATTAGGACTGCATACAAAATGATTTCACTAAATTGTGGCTATGAGCTAATACCTCCATGAGTCACAGTGTCAGGCTGCCAATTTGGCCTAACCTCGTTTGTCAGTTAGGGAAACTTGAATTTGGGACAGGAGACAAACTGAATAACGAATCAAAAGAAAATCCAGTGATAATGCACAGAGATTATGTAAAGCTTGCAATAACATAGTCTTTTCCAACTTGGAACAGCTGGACAAAGGTCCATTGATTTATTGTCTTTTTTCTACAGATGACGTCAATTGATGTGGAGGTTTGTGCAGAATCAGCAGGGCCATATGTGGTTTGAATTATGTGCACAGTGATTAAATGTGGATCATTAATAGGCAAGTCTGATGAGAAAATAACACTGGTAGTACTGACTTTACTTGTAGTAGTAAGTACTGGATACAAGTACAGACATTTGTAAAATCTCTTTAATAGATCTTATTTAAGATCCTAATCTATATCAAGGGGGGTAGGACTTCGAATGTCCAACAAGATACCAATATTTGAATTTAAAAATAATGAATTTGCAACAAATAAAACTAGATAAGAGAATGTATGATTAGAGACAGATAACTGATAATTAAATTTGTTTTACAATTGATTCATCATTTCAATTCATTTTAATAAAAAGGTGTAGCTTGTGAAGCTCTTACCCACTTCTCAAAATATTTGCTGGTCTGTCTTATGTGACAGCAAACTGAACTGTGATTTTGGCCATTGATCAGACGAAACAAGTAGGCTAATTTAATTATTTTAATTAATTGATTAACAGCAACTAATAGGCAGATCGGTCAATAATGATGATAGGCTAACTGTAAGTTGCAGCCCTGTGTAGCCTAGAATAACGCAGGTTATCAGTTGATAGATAGACCCAAAACAGCTCGCTATAAACAACACTGAACAGGGTTCTTTATAAAAAGTAGCCTATGGGATCCCCAGCAAAACATATTAGGAGCTAGAGCTCATGGGGGCCTGATTTGCAATGGACCCGCCTCGTGTTTTAACCAATGCCTTGCCGAACCAAAGCGATTCTATCATATCGCATGATTTTGTGAGGACAACAGCATTAGTATTAGCAGCTTATCAGTATTTAGCTCCCGCCGCTCCGTTTGCCCCCCTCCCCCTCTCCCCCCCGGGGGGTGGGTGTGCGTGCATTGTCGACGCTGCTACTGTCTCTTTAAATTTACCCAGGAGCCCCTTAAGGAGCCCCAGGGGCCCCTAGTCCGGCTCCCCACCCTGAAGACAAGCAAGAGCCTTAAAATACATTACTGGAGGCCTGCGCTGAGGCGCTTCCACTGAGAGCCGGACGGAGGAGCGCGTCTATTCGCCAGCGGAATACATGATTGTGTGATTACATGAAAAGTTAACTTGGCTCCCGTGCGGGGCGCGTGGGGGGACATCGTACTGCACGGGCTCCCCTGCGATGGGCTCGTTATAGAGCGCCTGCCAGATGCGTGTCGAGCGGTGCCGAGCGGTGTTAACATGTTACTGTTGTAACATGTTGTTGTTAGAGTGACATGTCCCGCTTCAGCGCTACGATACAGTGAAGGAAGGAGGAACACTAGCCACTATTAAAACAGCAGCCGGGCCAGTGATGGAAGAGAAAGAAACGGGGGAAAGCGAGCCTGTGGACCTCCGGTGTGCCGAGCAGGCTGAGCTGCTCTCATTAATAATAAGCGGGGAGGAGGAAGCGACGCAAGAGGGTGACTTGGGAGGTAAAGAAAAAAACTAGTGTTATTATTCTTGGTGTTTCCCACCGCAAAGTGGGTCTGCGTGGCTGTCAGAGCCACGGCCATTGTCAAGCAGCCAGTTAATCCGTGTCAGGGACAATGCCATGGAGCAGCATGGCCCCTCTGTCTCTGTGGCTCCTATAAACAAAGGCTCAACAGCACGCAGGCAGGCGGACCGAGACACACAGCTGCCACCTAGTGGACAGCGGCGGCACAGGCTGCCTCACACCGATGAATAAACTAATAAAAAGGCTTTTTAGAATAAATAACTCGTATTAGATCATATGTAACATGATAGTCCTTCACGTAGGACGTTAAAACACAAATTGCACCGTATATAAACAAGGTAAGTTTCATGCAAAATGATGGTGCTGAACATTACACAGGGAAATCGATGAGTTCCAGCTGCCGGTCATCATGAACCAAACAATGACAGTTTGAAACATTACATCTGAGAAAACCTCTCTGTATGCATATGTGTTATTTATTTATGTAACATGTTGGATACTTTTTATGACACTTTTTGTGATGTATCCTCAGATCCTGTATCACATCAGATTTGTATAAACCAACACAAAGAGCCAATGTATGGTGTCATACAGGATTGGCAGCCCTTACTAACAAGCTATATACATGCATCTAAGATGTTTAGTTGCATAAACTTATCTAATCACACAGCAGGACTGAGGTCTTCTCTCTTGCTCCTGTCAGGAGAGGATGCTATTGCCAATGGCCATGGTGAGAAGGAATCGGAGCCTGACATGGTCACACCTGTCAGGTCTCCAGGCACCAGCTACTGGAGCATCACAGAAGGCCCAGACCAGCCGCTCCTCCTCTCCCTGGCCCCCGGGCCATCTGGACATAAACCCAGGGTCCAGAGGGCCTCACGTTCAGGCCTGAGCCGAATCCCAGGCCGCGACCACCGCCGCTACTACCACGAGTACTGGCGCAGCGAGTACCTGATGGACTTTGACCCACAACGTCACGGGATGATCTGCATGGTGTGCGGCAGTTCGCTGGCCACCCTGAAGCTCAGCACCATCAAGAGGCACATCCGACAGAAGCACCCGGACTCCCTGCTGTGGAGCGCTGCCGACAAGGAGGTCATCCGCTCGGGGTGGGAGAGTCACCTGACTCTGGGGGGAGGTCAGAGATCATACAGCTCTACTGCTGGACCTTCACCACTGAAGGAAGAGGAACAAGTGGACTCAGACCAACATGCTTCCGGTAGGTTGGGCTCTATTTGACTAGGAGGTTTCTAAATCTCACACTTGGTGGCAGTATGAGATTGTGTCTCGGCATGTTGGTGTGTGAGGAGGAGAGGAAGGTGGATGATTCAGTGATGATGTATTGGGGATTGGAGAGGGCAGGACTGTGCCTGGACATGACTGTCTGAGGTTGCCTATATAATATATTTTAAAAATTCACAGAAGAGAATTGTGTTTACATTTGTGACTAATATTACAGATTACACGAGAAATTTAAAGTATTACCTTTTATCATTTCCAAGGCAAACCGAGCAAATACTAGCTTTTAGAATAGAAAACCAGAAATAGGTTGTTATTATGCTGTGTCAATGGGCTTTTGGGGAAATCTGACATTTGAGATTTCCCACCCTGCTGTAAAACATCACTGCTTTGAAGGGATCATTTGTTGGAAATTAAAAGGAGACAAAAACAAAAGCAAATAATTATGTAGGCAGCAGTTGTGACTTGAATTAAAACCTTGGCACTGGTGAAGTCCACATAGTCCACATGTCCACCAAGTGAAGCAGGGCTGTAGCCAGGATTTTTGAAATACAGAGGCCTAGAATCCCCACCAGCAGGGCCTTATCCCCCCTCATAAACATATATAAAGTCTGTGTTGTAAAAAAAAAAAAAAGAAAAAAAAAGAAAAAAGGTTTGATGACTGTCCAATTCTATTTTCGGTAGCATGTGAGTTAACTATATTTATTTTAATTCTGGTTTAAACAAAAACATACACCATGTTAATCCGTGAGCTTTAAGGCTCGTGCAGACTACACGACTTTCAGCATCGGCAGATCGCTCGGCTGTTTTGAAGTCGCTGTGGCGTTCACACTGTGTGACGGATCGGTTTTGTCAAGAAAACACACGTGAAATGTGAAACAGGAAATGACGTGAAACTTCACGTGAAAGTGCTGTTTGTTATTTAGCAAAGAAATATGTTCAAATCTAATTGTCGTTTTCTACGTCAAACATTTTCCAGCACCTCTTTCTTCCTTTGTGTGGAACACGCCATTTTTGTTTGGTGTATCAACCACCAAATTTATAATGAATTATTTCCGTCTCTGGCTGGCTCCCCTACATCCATGAAAAAACTTTTACAGACTTGGCAGTAGGTTAGAGTACATTAGGTAAGCAGTGTTCCTGGCTCCACAGCTGACTGATCAATACATTTTTATGTTGTGGTTGGGTTCAGGGGTCAGGGGTCAGGGCCGCGACAGTCACATGCGTTTACTAACCTAAAGCTTCTCCATTTGTTCGACTATATTTTATACATATGCACTGTGATGCCGTGTGTAACTGTTAGAAATGTATTAAAACGCCTACACTTTGACATTCAACAGGCTGTTTGAATGTGGCTCTCTTCATGACATCATGAAGGGATCTGCATAGCATAGGACCTCCTCCAGCCCGTCAGTGCAGTAGACTGCCCTGCATACTGAACATGTACTGAATACACTGCTCTCAGTCATGCCCCCATCGTCCAACCTTTTTTCCCAACACAATACCAAGCGGTCGTTCCATCACTGAGCAGGAGCTGGAGGTTGTTCACTGTTTACGGTTGTCGGCTCAGGAAGGGAAAAGAAATATTTTCTGTGTTTTCCCTCTGATGTCCTCTGGCTCAACTCTGTGATGTATAAGTTTCCTGATGGACAGATAGCTTTACTTGTTAGCTTGCTAACCGCTAGCTGTTGCTAACAGTAACTGCCATTATCAGCTGACTCTGCCCAAACTGAGCGCTTGCTCCTGTACTAACAGGGTGTAAACACCAACACACCCGCAGAGCACCAAGATTCCATTTCGGGTAAAGTCAGCCAATAGTACGGCTAACTGAGCTAATTAGCCAGAGGGAGCTACAATTAGCAGTAGTTAGCAGCTAAAGAACTGCCAAAACAAGTGAAGCTATCTCAGGAAACTCCATACATCACCTAAAGTTGAGGTGGAGAAGCCGGTGGACATCAGAGGAGAAAACCAAAAAATATTTTCTCCATAAAATCTGATCCAGTTTCACCAACAGCAGTAAATAAAGGACGCTGCAGCTGATTGGTCTGATCTGACACATCACAACAGATAACATGTTTATCTCAAATGTATCACTGCAAAGTTTTATATTTGATTTGTTTTATGATTCACTGTCTAGTTAAAATCTATGTTCATTGTAGGTCTGAACAACAAAAGAACCACAAACAAGTTTCTTCATTTATTAGAAAGATTTCTCATTTCTGCTATTTGCCTGATTATCTTATTTTATGGAGACAATTAAAGTCATAGAGAGTTGGATAGCGTGTCTGTCAGCAGGAAACACTTCATAATTTATCATCTCTTTCATTCATTCACATGTGAGGCTTTTCATTCCTTAGTGTTCAGATAACATAGTAAACGAGTCCAGAGTCGGACGTACGAGGTCCCCAACTGCACGTAAGTCTCTAATGAAGCAAGCAAAGGGATATAAAGCCTGCACATCCACCATCGCATCTGATGAAAGCAGCTGGCGGATCCGCGAGTAAATCCAGCTCATGAAATGGATAAGCGCGTTGCTGTGCGACAAAAGCGCTGGATCGATTTGATGGAACGCGGTGATCGATTTGTACGAGTGACGTGACTTAATGCAAATAAAATGTATGGAGAAGTGTTAAAGGATATCAGAGGATGACATAAGTAGAGAGCTACATCATTTCAATTTCCCCTGACACATTTAGCATAATAAATCCAAAGACACCATGACCATATTCTGGGTTATTCAATAATGAACTCAGAATAAATAAATATTCTTATAAAAACAGATAATAAATTAATAATATAAGCATCTGCCAGTAGAAATGATCCTGTGCCTCATGCTGGACGCACTAGCTAGCCTATAATTATTCATGTGCAGGTGTTTGTTAAACAGGTAACAGCCACAGAGACAAAACATGCTGTTCTGCAGTGACAACTGTGAGCCTTTATTATTATCAGCACAGTGCACAAACTCCATCAAAAGTTTCTCTAGCTGTTAAAGCCGACTGACATCTCATGTCTCTAAAAACATATTTCCTCGTTTCTTCTCTCCTTGCGTCTTGTGGGCGGGACTAAGACACAATGAGAAGACGCAAGTGAAGGAAACAAGGATGCAATTAAGAGACTTGGGATGCACCAATTGTTTTAGTGCTGAAGCAGCTATTTCCTGCCCCTCTGGAGGCTTCCAGAAGTTGACCACTCAGAGGAAAGTGGTCTTTTAGGGAGGGGGGGTCTTAAAGAGACAGGAGCTAAAACTGAGACAGAGGCTGAATAAAGGTGCTAAAGCAGTGGACAGTATTAGAAAATGAATGTGTTTTCATTCAAGCATGTAAATATTTTCTAGTAGAAACACAAAATAAAAGTATGAACCTGAAAATGAGAATAATTTGGGACCTTCAAAGCTCCCCTGGGTAGAATTTGAAATTTTCACTTTGGCTACTCCCAGTGGTGGTATCAAAAATACACTGTGGCCAACAGCAATGACACCTATAGTAGAACTATTTTAATTTAATTTTGTTTTATATTTTCTAAATACAGCAGAACCCCCATACCCTGTGACACCCCAGGAGCAGCAACAACCCCTCTGCCTGTCTCCCCGGTCAGAGGAGGGGGAAGCCCCCCAGCCACAAGAGGAGGAGCAGGACTTCCCCGGGCCTTCAGCTCGCACCCTCGAACGCTACCTGAATGACTCGCTGCACGCCTGGTTCCGCCAGGAGTTCCTGATGGAGTATGAGGCGGAAGCCAGCCGGCTGCTGTGCATGGTGTGTGGAGGAGAGCTGCCCTCGCTTCATCTGGATCACATCAAGAGCCACGTCCTGGACACCCACCCCAACTCCTTGGTCTACAGCTCTGAGGAGAAGCACTGCATCCTGCAGGCCTGGGCTCAGACTCATGGTAAGAACAGAAGGCACAACACTACATGCACTCAAAAACCAAATGTGCATTTGGTATTAAGCAAAACAATAAGTAGATTTTATCCAAAACAGCTGTTAGCATGTGGCTGATGGAGCTGAAGATCATATAGTTTACATTCACCCTATCATTTAGCATTATCAGTTTGACCTCTGAAATGTATTGATGTCACAAGCACAAATCCACCCACCAACCCTTTTTATCACTGCTTATCTGGATCAGCGTTGCCATGGTAACAGGGAGAGCCAAGCGGCCGGGACGTCCTGTCCTGTCGCGCTCATAAATGTTCCAACACTGCCTCCTGACCAGAGTCCATGTCTGTTGATTTTAGGAGGCCCACAGTGTTCCCCCTCAGCATCCAACAATATCGTCTATATAATGATTATTTGCTTCATCACGGGACCTGTAGTTGTTAAATGTCAGAAATTTATTTTGTATGCTTAATTCTTTGCTATGTGTTGTGATTCTCTGGCCCCTAACAGAAGAGTCAGAAAACTCAATCGAATCTGAGCCCAACACCAAAGAAGGTGGGGTGGACCTCTTTGCTCAGGACTTGGAGGCCATCCAGGTCAAAACTGACTTGTACCCAGGAGATGATGGCACTTTAACTCAGGACACTTGTCTTATTGGTGAGGACGGAGGCGTTGGAGCTCCACAGCAGGGACCCCAGCCCCTCCGCCAGCCCAAGAAGAGGCGACTGCGTGGGGGCGACCCGTGGCGGCTCCGCCTCGACTACCTAGTGGCCTACGGGCCTCAGGGCCGGGGCACGTTCTGCATGGTGTGTTCTCAGGTCCTGGATGAAACCAAGGTCAGCAGCTTCCGACGCCACATTCAGGAATCTCACCCCGAGACCAAAACCCTGAGCCGACAAGAAAGGGAAGCCATGGCTGCTGCCTGGACCAAAGATTATTCTACTGAAGGCACGCAAATTCAAGATGGTGAGAGGCTTTGAGCTGCTGTTACTGTCACTGTCAAACTGTAAAATCTCAAATAATGGTGTTTATTGATCAGCTGCAGACAGAAACATACCAGAGAAGGCTTCATTCCTTATTTTTCCTTATTTTCCTTGTTTTATAGGTCTGTCGTAGTCCTCATTTCTGAACTGCTCCTGTTTTAATTGGCTGTTAATGTAAACTCAACACATCCTCCATGTTTCTTTTTTTTTCAGTATAATGGCGGATTCGGTTTCCACAGCAGCATTTCCATCAGCACAACACAGTCATGTCATACTCACCACTGCTGCTTTCTCTTTCTTTTGAAAAAACCCTCACTCAGCACACTTAGCCAATAGCGATAGCCGTGGCAGGAGGCATGATGGTTTTAGGTTGTCCGTCCGTCCATCCCATTCTCCTGAATGCGGTATCTGTGGGACGCCATGAGGGAATTTCTTCAACGTGAACTCGAGGATGAACTGATTACACTTTGGTGTTGAAAGATTACCGTGACCTCACATATCACGGTTTGGGCAATAATTCAAGACCTCATATGTTAACATTTATACAAATGTTTTAATAGGATAAAATGATGAAGTGATGACATTTTATATCCAAAAAGTCAAGAGGTCAATTCACAGTACTTGAGAGCTCTGTGCAACTTCACTGTGACATCATAGTTTCCTTTCTTATCCAGCACCATAACTCAGGAACAGAAGGGAAGAGTGTGACCATATTTCACAGCTGGCCGGGCATTGACTAGGTGGCACTTCTGACTCAAACGTCAAAGGTCAATGTGACCTCAAAATAGGTTTAGCCATAATTTCAGCTTTAATTGGGTGACTCCAGATTTCACAGAAGCCCCTTTTCCACCAAAGCATTTTGAGAGCCGGTTCGGAGCCGGTGCCTACTCATTCTTTGTGTTTCGACAGCCAAAGAACCGGTTCTCGGCCAGGAAAACTGGTTCCAAAGCGGCACCAACTCTTTGCTGGAC
>JAPMOB010206182.1:0-23992 GCA_029875015.1 Lepomis gibbosus | reverse complement strand
TGTGTTAGTGAGCACTTCTCCTTTGCCGAGATAATCCATCCACCTCACAGGTGTGGCATATCAAGATGCTGATCAGACAGTATGGATATTGCACAGGTGTGCATTAGGGTGGCCACAGAAGTCTGCAGTTCCATCATGGATGCTGTTCCATCACACAGCACAATGCCGCAGATGTTACAAGTTTTGAGGGAGCATGCAGTTGGCAAGCTGACTGCAGGAATGTCCATCAGAGATGTTGCCTATGAATTGAGTGAATTTGAAAGCACATCCAACTGGCTTCAGAGCCGCAGACCACATGTAACCACACCAGCTCAGGACCTCCACAATCATCATCTTCACCTCCAAGTTTATCTGAGACCAGCCACCCGGACAGCTGCTGAAAGAATCGATTTGCATAACCAAAGAATTTCTGTCAGGAACCGTCTCAGGGAAGCTCATCCGCATGCTCGTCATACTTATCGGGGGCTCGACCTGACTACAACTTCGCACAGCCATTGAAGAGGAGTGGACCAACATTCCACAGGTCTCAATCAACAACCTGGTCAACTATATGCGAAGGAGATGTGTTGCACTGCGTATAGGCAAATGGTGGTCACACCAGATACTGACTGGTTTCCGGGATGAGATAAACAATTACAAATAGATGCACTATTATATTCAACTTTTAGCTTAAACCTAAAAAGTAAAACTCCTTCACCACAGAAGTACCAGAGGTCGGCTTCATAACCCCAGCCTCCATATTCACTTCCAACTCTGACACGATGACATACTCAACATAATTACACCAAGAATCTCCTGTTGTGCTTATTATATCAAAAGTTGCAGTGTCTTAAAGTGTTTATTGTGAACATACCACAATAAACTAGTAAGAAACTGGAGACGTTAGAAGGAGCACTGTCATAGTCACATTAAACAGCATCTTTTGCTCGACACTTTTGATGTCAAATTGGTCAGTGCATTTCTTTTGCCACCAGTTTCAATCCTCCTCAGTGTCACATGGTGACTCTTTGATCTGAATTGGCCTCTAAATCCCCCCTTTTCAGATGTCAACATTCATGATAAAACGCATTAACTTGTCAATGCCGCATAATGTTTTTCCCTCAGGACTTTCTATAAAATTCTGACTTATACTGTTGGCAATTTGAATGTGAAAAATTTTGGACTGAATGGTGGTGTTTGAGGGGGGGTTGCAGATTTTCATACCTCATCCAAGCTATGATCTGAAATTGACCCTAATCTTTTTTTTTTGCTGAAGATAACAAGCTTCAGAACAAGATTCAGATCAGGGGAAATATTAAAGTTACTGATGATACCTACCTAGTTTAAAACCTGACAAATAAGCAGGACTCATAAAAAATAAAAGCACTCCGTTTGATTGCAAAAGTAACAGGGGCATTTATTTTTAGAGACTGTCCATTATTTTATTTAAGTCTTCTGTACCTCAGTCTGTCTTTCTTTTTTTTAGTTCAGCACATCCAGCCTGCATTTCATCTGGCAGTAGTTAACTTTACAGAAAAGAAGAGAGTTACAGTAGTGTCGGGTGCAAGAGGCAGCAAGTACTGCTCTGTCTGTGGGGATTATAGTACAGTTTTCTGATGCATCTCACTGTTACTGTATTGAATATTTACTGAATGAATGCTGAGATACTGACATAGAAGACCAGTCACTGTCCTGTGCTCCATGGGTTTGGAAAAGATAGAAAAAAATTGCCTACAGCAGGCAGAAAACCTGACAGATAAGGGTTTAGTTTGCACTGCTGCTCTCTAAAGATTACTGTGCTGCTCTTTTTTATCTGATGTTCAGGTGATTCAAGGAGGAAATCATCAGGATAGCCATGTCAGGTTTCAAACAAGAAATCCCCCTTCAGGACTGTACGACATTTTGTAATTTTACAGCATTCATGATCTCTCCCTGGAAATTACTGGAACCGATGAAGTCATCACAAAACACAAGCACACTTCAAGCTGTAATTATCAATAGTTGTGTATCAATAATAGATCAAATAACAATGTTATGTAGGTGTATCTTAAAGTGACAAACCCTCAGATAATTATCTCCTGACTCTGCAGTTTCCTGCAGCTCTACAGAGCATTTAAGCATCTTACAGCTATTTTTTTTGTTTTCTGGGCCCAAAACTTCACAGTTTTGGTTCGATATCACCGGTCTTATCACTGTTTTTTTCCCAGACACAGCAGGAAGCTTTAAAAACCCAGTGTACGCTACTTGTGCAACATCAAATAGTAGACAGACACCATTAGCAACTAACTGGTGATGTGGTGTTCGATAAAAAACTTTGAGTTGATTTATTTTAATGGACAAAGAACTTACAGTGTCTCTTGAAGTGAATGTTGCATCATGATGCAGGGAGGAATGAGGGATAGTGGCCAAGGAAATGACAAACAGTGATGATACATCTGCCTCAGAGACCAGCGCTTGACCCTAACTGACCTGACCCAGTACTTCTCTCCAACCTTATTTGTCTGAACATTCCCATTTCCCAGGTTTATATTTGCTCCTGAATCTTGGACTCTATTTGCTGAGCACAGCAACCTAAGGGCAGCTGAGCAAGCGCTGCTGTAGAGCTTGCAGGGATACCTGGGACTGTATTTATCTGAGTCAGAAAATTCACAGAGAGATGAATATTTGGTCTGTAGCTTTTAGGCAAATAATGTATTTTGTGAACATTTGTAATGTCTTCCAATATCCACAAGGAATTGGGAGAACTCTAGATGCCCTATCCTGATGGAGTACCCAGCGGAAGAAACCTATTATATTCCTACAGACTATATATAAGTATAACTTTTGATTCAAAATAAAGGAAAGTGTCCTTAAACATACTGATAATATTGTTGTGTTACCAGTGTTCTATATCACCAAGATATCCACACTTTATTGGCAACAAGGGAATAGAAAACTGGCTTATTGTCAAGTAGGCTTTCATACAAACTTACAAGTTAATAATCCTGGTGAATAGTGTCTATACCACTAACTCTGATTTAATAAGAAAAGAAGAATAAGATTTAACCCTAATTGGCATCATATCTTGGAGTCATTTTGTGCCATAAATATCTTGCCCAATAGCCTAAAAGTATCCATACATGTGCTTATTGACGCATGTATGTATGAATGATGCATACAAAAGCTCAAACCAAGAGGGCAGGCCAACTGCACCGCATTGGCTAAATTATTAGTCAAACTAAATTCACATTTAATTATCCTAAAAACCCAAAAATAGAACCGGTTTATAGACAATTTTATGCCATTTTTTTCTCTTTCAAATTATGTTAAGTTGTTATGACTGCTTCACTGCAGGTATTGGAAATGAAGGGGTTCTTTTGTTGTTTGATTTTTGTTGTTTTGCTGCCAACTGCCTTCTTTCAAATTAGCTTTTGAACATCTCATGTGTGACATCTGTGAGATTTTCTGAGGTTAGGCGTTATGACGCAATGATACAGCAAGTCGTCCAATATTTGTTTGTTCTTTGAGCCAAAGAGTAAACATGGAGACTTACAGTGTATCAATGAGCAAATAAGACAAGAAACTTGCAGTACCTTTTATATCAACATGACAAAAGAGCTCAAATCCTAAACCACACAAAGCTGTTGTTAATCAATTACAGTAATTTAGCAGGTACTTCACATGGGAGCAGGCTTTAAAACTAACTTTCTGGCCTGCACTACTAAGTTACTAGAGTTTCTGAAGGAGGACTGTTCTACCAGCAAATAACATGAAACACAAACAAAATAGTTTAAAAATATTGTTAAAAAAAGCTTTTCTTTTCACCAGAGTTTTTGACCAAGCAGAAGTTTCTCTAGCATTTTGCTAGAGAAAATACTAGAGATGTTATAGCTCTTCTTTATACGTTTCGTTCAACATTTCAGGTTTGCAGACTTTTGCATTTGGTGAGAATGGGTCTTAATTTTACCAACAGCTTTGAATCGAAAGATCAGTAATGTAACCTTCTACATGTAAAATGTCAAAATTTCAAGAAACGGTGGCAATAGGACAAGAAGATTGATTAAAAAGCATGATAAGAGTTACAATGATCACTCATCACACACATAATCAGCAGAAATCAGACATTATTTAAGACATATATTAAATTAAATAGCTTATTCTCTCATAATATCACATTATTAAAGCTGCAGTGTAGGCATGATTTTCAAATTGGTGTTAAATGAGCAAATTTAATCCCTATACACATTTTGAGTATGCTAATTTGTCAGAATCTTTGTGCCCAGCCAGAGTGTCTGACCTTAAGTTTTTAAACTGTCCACGTCTCCCCACGTCCATGTTCGGTGCTCATTGAACTCATATTTCATATTTAATATGTATTAAAAATACAGGAGATAGTACTTGAGCCAGACCTTGGCTGAGCCTGGCTGAGACCTTACAGTAGACTGGGCATATTGACCATCGTGGCAGGATAAATCATTTGTCATGTTTCAAAGATATTGCATTGTTTTAAATAGCAGAAGTTTATATGCCATATTGCCAATTTTGTACTTCAGTTATTTGCTACAATGTACAGCTGTTTCTTCACTCACAGAATGGCTCCGGCAGAATGGAATGAAAATAGAACCAGAAATCACTTTAAATTAGTAATTTACTGCTGACAGGCGTTGCATGCATGAATGCATTCCCATTGATGCTTCCTAGCGCATATAATGGCTGCCAGTCCCACAATAATTTTTACTGGTGAGGAGCGGTTTTGTTTTTTAGGGTGCAAGTTTTTAGCATTCAGAGAAACAAAAAGATCGAATATTACTCATGTACTTAAAGAGTCTTGACTCCTCTCTGGATGGGAAACATCATTGAGAAACAGAACAGAGGCCAGGACAGAAGTCTGATCAAAATAAGTAATGACTCAACTTAAAAAGGACTGAAGCAATTAGTCCAGATCATATTCCATCATATTAGTATTGTATTTTGATATAGTTGGAGGACTTGCAAAATACAGAAAAAGGAACAGTAATGTCAACATCAAAGCAGTAAAAATATCCTGACATTTATCCCTAAAATAGGTCAAGGTACAAAAACACTTAATTCTACAATTACCATAATGCTACTGATAGCATCTGTCATTAGGCCCTTACTGTCTGATATACATGGACTCCTTTCAAACTCCATGCCCCAGTTTGTAACACAGGCTTTCTGCTCTGTTATGTATTTGTATCCAAGCCAATATCATCCTAATGATATCACTATGACCAAGGGCGTCACTTTGTGTTGAAAGTTGTGGGGTCATAGGGGCTCAGGTTAGGGGTGTGATGAGACACTTACAGTAGCTGACGAGAAATCCTGATATGTGATATTAGGTTCTCGAGAACAAGATGAAAAGTGTTTTAAAGATATCCTCCATGGCAAGATATCTGAGGGGACCCCCCCCCCCAGGTAATTTTTATGATTATACAATTAGTACACAAGTTTCTGCGCCAATTTATGGTGGAGATTTTTTTGTTTATGTAAAAGGAAATACAAAATTCAAGGTCACATGACTTTTTAATAGATAAAATATAATAGAACATAATGCAGTGCAACTCTCAGGCATTATGTGTTACTTTCAGATCTGTTTCACCTGCAGATTAGCTAAAGGCATAAATAAACCTTTCATTTCTTATTTAACTTCAAGCTATACTTCAGAATGTTTAACAAATTATGGTTTAAAAAATGGTGGAGTCAAAATCAGCCATTTCCAAAAGTAAGTGGTGGGGACATGTCCCCAGCTTCCGCAGTGTAAATGACACCTAGGACATCTCTGGGGTAACTGTACTCACAAGCTGAGCAGTACTCCCGATGAGTACTGTAAACTAATATGTGTGTGTAAAATTGGTGTCATGACCCAAAAATAACAATAAACACATTTTTATATGACCAGATTAATAGAAAAATGTATTTCTTTTCAATAACATTATATACTGTGAAAATATATACTAACAGTGCCAAACTTATTCACATTGATTGAAACACCAACCATTATTTTTGAAAGTATTCATCAACATTTTCTGATGAATGAATGTGTTTTGCTACCTTTTACAAGCAGACCATTGTCACAGTGATTTAGTTTGTTCCCAAGATAGGGCACAGTTTTTGCAATTCCTATTCTCATCACTGAGTGTGTGGTCTTTGTGTGAAAAGGTCCTCTAGTGCTCAGATGATGATGAATTATACCTTTGCTGCAGCAGCATCAGTGATTTGTTTGTAATAAACAGAAGAGGGGCTTTGTGACAATGCACTATCACAACTACTGTGGCTGAACAAAGAGAAATATAAAGAAAATCAAACATTCCTCCCCAAGGTATGGATTCTGTAATTGCTATTGGTTGTTTTAGGATAATTACTGTCTAATTATGGACAGGACAGGGTCAGATCAGATTATTGACCCTACATAGCATTTTGGAAACTGTGTTGATTTTGGAAGTAATGCACATTGAATTATTGATTCCTCCAAGTAATGCACCCCAAACTATCGAGCCCTCTGAACAGTGCATCACAGAATATTGATTGTAATGGAAGAGACTTAAACTGACTCAGCTCCTTTTCTCTTGAATTTTAAGATGGATGTAATGTTGCTTTTGTCATTGAGTCTCATAGCATTTGGAGATAAAATCTGTCTGAGCTCCATGGTAACCAAGAAAAATACCAAAATATCATTCTCTATCCCTGCCTTCTGCTGGCCTGGCAATCCAGGGATTCAGCCCCTATCTGGGTAGTGTGTTTGTGAGTGTGAGCATGCATATAAATGTTTTTCTGTCAAAACACAGAAAGCGTTTACATCGGTTAATGCAAAACATGTTAGAAGGATGAACTGGAGGACAAATGAGCATAGAAGAGCTAATTATCGTGTTTGTCCATAATCAACTGTTGGTTCTGGCTATTATTATTAATGCAGAAGAGAGAGCGAAAGAGTAGAGCAGAAACACAGTAAAAAGATGGAAAGCACATAAAAGATAGAGTGAGTGAGGTGGGTCCAAAGTGCCAGGTGCTGCAAATGCGCTATTAGCATTGCTCTTTTGTTTGTATCCCCGGTCCTTGTGTTAATGTGTTTAAGTGGCCAAAATTAATAATAATGAATAATGTGAATGTGTGTAGGTGTGCCGATTTGTATTTCTATGCTCAGTTGTGTTAGTTAGTTTTGAGTGGGACTTTGTGTTCTTGTGGCTTATTTGCATGTGTCTGTGTGCATGCATTTCTGCAGTATAAGTATAAACAGTATATACATGTATAGGGAAAGTATTATTCTTCCACCTGTTCTTTTGTGTGAGTATGTGTATTCATAATGTTGTGGGGACTTCTCTTACGTGGTATGAGGACTGACCTCCAGCTGTTTGTAAGTTCAATTGTAATAATGTGTTACCACTAAGTAGAGACTGTCTTAATAAATGTCTTATTAAAAGTAGGTTGCACCAACAACGCAAATAGTGTTGGAAGAGTAACCAAAAGGTTGTATGTACCATGGTCAATCTATCTGACCATATTCTTCATGAAATCAATAACTGATTAATGCTGATGTACAAAATAACCAAAATAAGACGGTGCTACCATAAATTGCAAAATTGAATGACAATAATGTTAGAAATTGACCAGTAAAGGTCGATTAGGTTCTCTAAAATAATATCTCCCTCCTGCATTTATTCTCAAATTTGTGTATTTCTCCATGCACGCATATATAAATAATTCATAAGTTGATTTGCAAAATTTTTTCTGGTGAAAACTTACTTTAGCTTTTGGCACTGCTACATTTGTATGATACACCTATTGATGCTACTGTGACTTTCTTTTTAGTTGATTTCTTTTGACTGGATGGCGGTACATGTTTTCTAGCAACCGATTTACAGGTCTTTTAAGGTCTTTTCTGGTTTAGACATTGCTTAACTTTTAATAGTGGACAAACACAGTAAATAATTTTTTTGGTGCAACAGAGTCCTAGTCCCCACAATATTTGTTTTAGGAGAAGAAGGCTAAAAGAAGGATCCATTTAAATTCAGGGTATGGGTTAAGTTCTAGGGAAGGTATTATGTCAGATTCTGATCAAGCATGTACGTACAAATGAATGTGTCTCATTTCTTATGAAAAAGGTTAACCAATTTCTTTAAGTTTAAGATTTTGTTTTAGAATTATGTCAAAACTGTGGTATGGGTTGGGCAGAAGCATGTGGTGACGGCTAAGGTTTAGGTAAGTCTATAAACATTGTCCTCACAAGAAACAAAACTTGTGTATGTGTGTATAAAGAGGCAATTGCGAATTTTTTTTAAAAATAAATCCCAGCAGTCAAGTCAGGCACAATCAAGGAGCAAACGACGACATCTAAATATATGACTCCACAGCTACAAGATGACAAAATACCTGACAGAATTGCTCTGTTGTAGTTGCACATCCATCCAGTAACATCGTCGATGTTGTGTTGTCATTGTAAACAGATTTGTTTACACATGTATGTGTCACTGTGACACAGTAAACTGTCTTGTCTTTAGTGTTAGTCTCTCCTCCAAATTTCCATATTTTAGCATGAAAACACTCAGCTTGGTTAACATGAATAAGCTGCTCATATTACAACACAACCAATACAAAGACATACTGTGCGGTTGCCCTACATCCAAGGGTGTACTGGGACTGAAATTCAGCCCGGGACTTCAGATGGAGAGGCCTTTGATGCTGAGCACCATGTGGGGGTGTGGAGAAGGATTTTTTTTGCAGTTATCTTAATATACAGTGTTGTACTTGTATATTGTAAATTTCATTATGATGAAGACCTTCAAGAAACTTCTTTGACAGCTGCCTCTTAAGTTTGTCTAAGCAAGGCAGCACTGCACTGAGACCAGGTCAGTCCTGAGTCAGTCAAAATGCTAAAATAGTTAAATATAATCAAAAACTACAATGCAGGCTCATAAAATAGACCAGTGTGTATGTGTGTGCATAAAAATCAAATCCCTCAGCTTCAGCTCTGAGTAGGCCTATTTCTGGCTCAGCTTCTCCTGTGCTGGACCCTGACTCTGCTTGTGCTGATTATACAGCTACATATGAATGTCAAGAACATCAGTAATAAATAGACCTAACAATAATACATTTTCTTATTCTATCTATGGATAATTGCCTACCCAGACCTCCACGCTGCCCCTGTACCTGTCACTGTTTCTGGTTCCATTGTCCTTCTCCTCCTGCTGCTTCTCTTCCTCGTCCTCCTCCTGTTCCTCCTACTCTTCCTTCATCTCTCAACTGTTGTTTAGAATATAGCCTGTATAAATATGTAATATAGCCTATAAGCGTATACATAAATGCATATATAAATAATCTCAGGTTACCATAAATGCATTACTTATCACTGCCGGTGCTGTCTTCTAAATTCTTACTTTTTCAGAACCACACATTTCTTTTTCTGCTTTTTTTCTTTTTGACATATTTACTTGCTCTGTTGTGCTTGTCACACAACCCTGGGCTGAGTTTAGCCATGACAAAACATATTGAGATCAAACTCCCAGCTGGAATGTGAACTCCTTTGATCGGCGCCTTTCAACCAATCAGATTTCAGCAAAAATGAGGCTTAGTCCACGCTGGGAGGGGCCACTCATATCCTTATTCAATATTAAATGTATTGGTTTTGCCTGCCATTCACCGGTCTGTAGAGTTTAGGGTGCATTCCGTGCTGCCGACAACTGCATGTATGCTGCGGTTCCTCGCGGGTCTATTTCAAGTAGCTGGCTATTTAAAAACAACATAATATTCTTTACGTGGTTCATCAACGGTGATTAATTATCCGAAAGTCCAGCGAGGTGGACAACTCGGCTCACTCCATCTCTTCAGCAAAAGGTCCTCTTCTGGCACTACAAACGTGCACGCTACGCCTACTCATGCGCACAGACGACCCAGGGTTAGGATTACAATTTTGGATTTATTCATGTACTTTAAATTTATTGAAAGTTTTTATTTTTTTAACCGATTTTTTACAGTATTGAACGTCTATGTAAAATCAGACGTTGAGCTCCCCCATATCGCCAAAATGGCATGATCCTTGTTTTGCTGCGAAGCTTGGGCTGCGAGATTGACAGTCGATAAAATTACTTAAATTCTCATATAATGAGACATGTATTAAAACTGCCAAATTTTACATTTAGAAATGTGATAAGCAGACCTTAAACCACTGTTGCCCTGACCTGAAGCCCTGAGTGTATGTGTTTGTGTGCCCATCCAGGTTGGGTGGTGGGAGAATGGCCACTTGCGTCTGCGTTACCATCCCTGGTCACGTTATGGTTCCTTCCTGAAGCCTCTGGATGACTCCCAACACCTCCGCGTGGTAACTTTGGAGGAGAGGCCCTTTGTTATCGTGGAACCGGCTGACCCGGGCACTAGCTCCTGCATCCGAGACTCTGTCCCCTGTCGAATGCCTGTCAACACCAGGTAACACACCACAGCCCTTAGATGTGAAACACAGCTATTCAGTTTTAGAAACAAACTGCTGCAAAGTTCCTTTCTCAATGGTTGATCTGTACATTTTTTTATTTTTCATAATAAAATTAACCATGTAGGTAATCATGCATATAATAACACCCAAAAAAAGTATTTTTAAGGTTTTGCTTTAGTTCCGATTTCTTCTATGATTGTGCATATATAAAAATTGTGCTCCAAAATTACACTTACATGCCCTCCAAATATACATGGACAAAGAGAAAGGTCCTTCCTCTACATTAGCATACCTCGCTTGGTGCTAAATCAGTGGATTTTCAACAATAGTTTTAATGACAGGCAAACTGCCCATTATGAAGCAAAATGTCACATTCACACTTCTTTCATCACCACAGTGGTTGTTTGATTTAGCTGATACAGAGAGAGCATGGTGAGAGGTTGTAAAATGATTTTGCATTATAAAAGCCATAAGTGTGAATGGAGTTGAAATATACTTTTGTAACTCACCAAATGGCAGGGCAAGATGACCTGCAATATATTATGGCCATGAAGCGGAGAGAAACAGAATAATATAGATTTCAAATGTTCTATCTGAGCATGAACTGAAACAGTTTTACACAGAACATGAGTTGCTTTTGTATATAACAAGTGATTTCTAACCTTGATATCTCCTACTAGGATACTAAATCCTTATCAGCCCTTAGAGGGAAGTAGTGGTTAGATAGAGACCATCATGAAACCAAAAGGGTCCAGGCTCTGATTAATTGTGAAATCGTTAAAACATTACAAAATAACCTAATTATCCCAGGGAGGAAATAAGTTTCCTTACAGCTGTTATAAACACTTTAAAAGTCACGTAGTATCACTAAAACGCATGTAATTAAGAACAAGGCATGATTTTATTATAGCTGTAATATACACTTGATACCACAGCAAAGTAAGGTTAATTGTCTTTAATCATTCCAGATGATCATGACTTGATCCTGATAAGATAAAAAAAACAAAACAAAACAAACAATAGATTTTTAATCATGAAGCAAGAGAATCCCTGCTGCATTCCTACCAACACAAAAATATTGGGAATCACAGTATAAGAAGAGTGATTAAGTCCCACAGCACTAAAAGTTATATGAACTAAAAGATAACAAAAACATGAAACTAATTGATAACTGAGGATAACTTGTGTCCTTTGTAATTAGTTTTTCTCAAGGTTTATTTGAGACAGAGTAAGTCAGGGGGAGATAGAAGGACAGAGAGTGAGTGTGTGAGTGTCCTATGGGCTCCTGCTCTATTCCAGATAAGCTTCCTTCCTGCCAGCACATGACCTGGCCAATGGGATGATAACGAGTTCACCCTCCATCAATTTTATAGGCTGAGAGGAAGTTTTCTCTCTTGTTATTCAACCTACTTTGACCCGGGTTTTTTTTTTTGCCTTAAGTGATTTTTTTCTAACTTGCTTGTCTTTCTCCTTATCATATTTCTTATATATTATTTACATTTTATGGACTTCATGTTTAATTGATTTGTTATCTTTTTTTACCAGTCACATCTTATTCCCTCTGATGTTGCAACAGTGCAGTGGCTTAGATGTTCATGATTGTTCATTTTGCCATGATTTGTTTGTTTAATGCTTAAAATTAACATGCAGATAAATTACTGGGGCACAACCAAGCATTTAAACTCAACTGTCTTTTCCTCTCAATATTAACAACAATCTTCCAGCTCATTGTTTCCATTTAAAAAGCATTGATAAACCTATTGAATGCTACCTGCCCGACACCAAGCAGTAGACAGGCAGTTAGCAGCTAGCTGGTGGAGCATTTAGCTGCTCATAAGTAGTTCAATTCAATTCAATTCAATTTTATTTATATAGCGCCAAATCACAACAACAGTTATCTCACAGCGCTTTTCATAAAGAGCAGGTCTAGACCATACTCTGAAGTTATTTACAGTAGTAGTGAAAAAACTACATATTGCTGCTTTGCCTGACCTAGTCTATTAAGCTCTTAAATGTGGTGTCAGTTCAGTTAATTACCTGATTTCATTCTGTGGTGAACCGTTACTGTTCTGACATTATGTGTCTTTCTCCTAGTTAGCGCTGCAACTGCTAGAAAATCAATCGTTGTGTACATGTAAACATTTTACTAGTGTTGCTGTACATCGTGTAGGATCATGCTATGTACGTAAATGGTTAAATAAATAAAAATACTTTATGTCAATGATTTCACATTATTTACAGGAGCAGAATCATGGCTGTGGCATAAAAAAATCTCAACATGAAAACTCCTTGCTAGTCAAAATATCACAATAACACAACTTGTATTTCCTTTCACTTTTAGAAAAGTATTTTTACAACTAGGTGAATTAGTACACAGGGATTAAGTGTCCTAACCTCATAAGTTTGATGTGACTTTGACTTAGCAGAAAGCAATTTTTGTTGCTAGGTAAGGGTAACCTCTTAGCAAGAGGTTACCATAGCTTACTGTCTCAGGGACTTGAATGGGCACTTGGTATGGACAGCTGCTGGAGACACTTGACTAATCTAAATGTACTTGGAATTCCGTATGTGTAACCCGCTCATGGGGCTGTCAGGTTGAAGGGTTTACTAGAAAAAGCCTCAGAGAAAAGAGCCATTCAGAGGCCTTTTCCAACTCATTCAAAAATAAACTAATCTTTTCGCATCAGCATTCAACCTCACTTCGTCTGCCATAAATACTAAACGGTCATCCAACTTATATTCACTTAATGTGCACATGATTACGCATATGCATGTACATATGTGTTTTCCTTTATGTGTTGTCTCACTTTAGTATTTTTTTGCTAAACTACTCATTGACTGTTTCAATTGTATGAGTCAAATATTATGTTTGTACTGCTTTGCATGTAGTTACACCCACTTCTATGTTTTTGTGTGTTCTGCTAATGTTTCTCATTGCTGTGTTTGTTGTGTTTATGTTCAGCTCTTTAAGTCATGCTTGGTGATATTGCATTATAAGAAACTCTGTTTTAAAAATGCAGCTCGTTTCTCCTGAGCTCTCTGACCTGTCAAGTATTGCCTCTCCAAACCCAACAGCCCAAACTGCCAGTATCGATCCTCTCCCGGTCCCTCGCCAATAATTCATACCCTCCTTAACTTCCTCAGTCTTCTGTTCTTCCTCTGTTACATTCTCTGTGACTCTCAGGTACTCACCTGTTCATTTTCTCACTCCCCTAGCAGCACAGCATCCTTCTTTTTCAATTTCTTCAACAGCCAAGCAGCGGATCCAGGTCAAAGTGTCCTTGATAAAACATCTTGAAATCTTATAAAAAGCATGTTAACTATCTCACCTATCTGTCTTTTCTCACATCATCTCCTTAGTTTGGTGGTGGATGGCACCGGGCCCATGAAGCACTGCTGCAAAGGTTTCTGCATCGATGTCCTCAAGAGACTGGCAAAGATTGTGGGTTTCACCTATGACCTTTATCTGGTGACCAATGGGAGGCATGGGAAGAACATTGATGGGGAGTGGAACGGCATGGTCGGAGAGGTGAGGATCTGAATGTTAATCTCAATAATAATAAAAATATAATAATGATAATAATAATACTAATAATAATGATCTTTATTTATAGAGCACTTTTCAAAACCATGTTACAAAGCTCTTTCAAAAGAGCAAAGACAATAAAACACATCAAACAAATAACAAGATACAAAGTAAAAGCAGAAAGAAACTAAATAAATAAAATACAGTTAAAAGAAAATAAATAAATATATAAAATCAACGAAATTCAGGAAAGCTGTCATATAAGAGTTTGTTTTAAGAAGGGATTTAAAAGAGTTCACTGACTCAGTCCCCCTGATTTCCTCAGGCAGGCTGTTTCATAGCCTCAGGGCTGTGACTGCAGAACAAATATAATCGTTATATACCTCTAATTTAAACAACAAATTGTATTTGTGGAAAACTGGCTAGTTGGTGAATTCTCCAGCTCAGTACAAAAATAAATATAGCAAGAAGAATAAAAGTAACCTCAGTCTAATGTAATATAATCTGAGAAAATATGCAGTGTTTTGCAAAATGCATTGCATTATTGATTATAAACCTTGATAAGGTACATTAGCTAATAAATAACTGTAATCAAAATCAAGACAATACGAGCCAAGGTGTCCAGATACATGAAAATAACAGTAAGATGGTATGTCCTGATGTGTTACTGGGAGTGTTTTATTGCTATTATTACATGGCTGCTTACCACTGGCAAAAAGAAAATCTGCGTGAAATCATTATCTATCTTTTAAAGATTGTTTGTTGTCATTTTAACCCATGGCCAAGGCCATTTCACTGGTGAAAGTACAGTCACTGTGGTTACATGCAGATTACAGTTTTTCTCCATTTCATAAACACTGTAACCAGGAATTTGAACTAAAATTTCAAAACCAAAACTCCATTTTTCAAAAAGCAGACCCATTCCCCTAAACTCAAACAGAAAAATCCCTCTCATTGTCTCATTGCCTACCCCATGGGGTCATTGAGAAAACACTAACATTCGATATTGTTTACTCAATCAGCACAGATTCACCTCAATTAGCACACAATTACCCAGGTGGAAACACAGTCAAAAGTGATAACACAACAATCGGAAGCTTCAGTATATAGATAAAAGGGCCAGAGTCAGTTCATTCTGGCCCTTTTATCAGTTTTCAAAATCTGAAGAAAAAGGTGTAGAACACCAGAGAGGAGGAGGAGGAGGACGAGCAGGAGAGGAGTAACAGCCGAAGGAAGAGGAACGGTAGGAGTTGGAGGAGGAGAGGGGAGGCATAGGAGGAGGATTGTGTTGTCCTGTATAGTACACAAAGGAATGAAAAATGTGTGCAAATGTATACACTTATTCTTTTGTGTTCATCATGTGAAAAGGTCTTTGAGGGGGAGAGAGGGGGAGGTTGTTTTGAATTTATCTCACCAGTGAGTAAGACTGTGTTGTAGTGTGTGTTTTTGAGGGCTTGTGTGTCATGAGGGCAAACTTTGTTTTTTCAGCAAGATTGAATGGTTTTGAGTGGAGAGCTTCATCTTGACCTGAAAATAGGATGTGTGGAGAATTGGTTGAGAAGTTATGGATTTGTGTTTAGAGGCATAACGTCAGGTGGTAGGTTGGTGATGGAACAGTGGATAAGACACATGCCTTTGGCGTGAGAGACCTGGGTTTGAATTCACTGTGAGACACCAATGTGTCCCTGAGTTAGACATTTAACCAATAGTTTAGCTTTAGGAGTCCACTCTTGCTCCAGAGGCAGGCGACCTCTGACATATATAGCAATTGTAATTCACTTTGGATAAAAGCATCAGCTAAAATGAATAAATGTCAACAAATTTGTTTAAACAATCGAGCAAACTGTATTACCAATCTTAAATCTGTGGAGCTGGAGCGTATTCATTTAAACTCAAAGCTAAACATACAAAAAATGGCAAATCATTATCATTTATAGGCAATACAGAACTTGCAGCAAACGAATAAACATCACAGTGACAGTAACATGGGTAAGAGATTAAATGGAAGTTAATAAAAATATGTGTTCAGTTGGGACTTGAAAGAAGACACAAGCTAGTAAGACTGCATTTCCTTTGGGAGTATATTCTAAAGTTTAGCAGCCCATATCATAAACAAACTCTGGCCCTTTTTTGTGTGTCTCACTGAGATATTGTAGCAATGTTTTTAATTCCTTTTCCTGTATAGTAGCGTCTTCGTTTTCCTCATTCAGTTTTTTTTTTCTCTTTTGTTGTGTTTACAAAAAGGGGTTTTGATTCGAGGGCTCCTGTGAAATTCTTTTTATCCTGCCTCAAATCCTTTAAAACGCGCCCCAGCGAGAGAGGATTGGACCCAAATCGAAGAAAAAGAGAGAAAATATGGAGGGAGGCTGTCTGAAAGATTAGTGTTGCAGAAACTGTGAGAGTGATGGCGAGAGAGAGAGAGAGAGAGAGAGAGCACAACACAGATTGTGACACTGTCTGTACATAACTGTGTGTGTGTGTGTATGTGCATGTGGGTGTGTGCGTTGACAGATACTGCTGTTTCTATGATGCCAATCCCCCTCTTGTGGCTGGATTAATGAAGTTGGTTTGACATAGAGTTACACAGGGGATGCAAATTATCACCATGTGGGTGTGCCTCATTTTGTATTATCTTTGTGAACACCAGTTTTGGTTTTAGACCTGTAGAGTGAAGACATTGTTGGAAAGTGAGGGCAAATCAAATCAAAACCAGCGTGGTAGCTAATGAATCATATCTGACTGGTGTGTTCACTGTCGCTTGTCTAAGTCACCTGATCCACTCCGACATGTCGCGACTTGTAATGTAATCACTCTGTGTTTCTCTTATAAATGCTACAGAGTGTTGTCTAACCTGGGCGGACCGCCGAAGTAAAGCATATGTGTGGGAAACACTGACTGAACCGTTGTTTTTCTTTTTACAAGCCAGGGGTGCGTTTCCCAAAAGTATCGTTGCTAACTACGGTAACAACTTCTTTGTTTGGAACTATGCAGTTGCGACGCACCTGTTTCCCAAAAACCTAGTTTGAACTATGGAGGTAACTAAGTTGTAACTGACATGGTACGAACCATCGTTAAGCGGCGCAGGTGTTCCCCGAAACCATAGTTCTGATGAACGTTCGCACCAACTATCGTTAAGTTGCATAGTTCGAAATACAGCTCCTGACCTGTGATTAGAAGCTTAGTTCACGGTGACTACGTCAGAGATAGAAGACAATGCAGTCCTAGGAGGTGGATGTAATATGTGTGGAGGGAATGTTAGAAAATCTTGCTGTACAAACATATTTCAGGTATTTGCCAGGTCATGGGTAGGGTTGCATTGATTCAGTACTAAGTAATTTAGTGTAGATCATCTCTACAAACAGCAGGTGTTTTTCTCACAAATTACCCATCTGTTCACAATAACTTAATAAATATTAGTCACCCAGTAAAAAGGTTAAAGGACAAAATGGAGAATGTAAAGACAAGACTTTTAATATTACCTTCATGTATACATTTCCAGGCCTCTGAGGAAGATGGGTGTTCTCTAGTCGTCATTACAAACATAAATATAAAAAGGGAAAGCATAAAATTCATGAAAGTACTGTAATGAATAAATCCCTGAGAGCTTTCGTTGCCATTATAAGATAAATAGAGAACTCACAGGATTCAAACTCATGTCTGTCTCAACAGAGAACATACACAGGCCCAGCCACTTATTGCACTGAGCTATTCTCAAGACATTAGTATCATTTGCAGCCAAGGGATTCATGATAGTGTTAAAATGTAAAATCTTTAATACTAATGTTAATATGAAAAGCCTAAATAATAAATTAGCACAATAATGTCACTTAATATCTGTCACAACTTACATAATTAGGCAGAATATGCAGCCTTTTGTGATTTTCACCCCAAGTCTCCAGCAGAGTCGACCAGCATCGCCATGTTGTTGGAGAGTTTGTGAGTAGACGGCTGTGCGCAGACACAGAGGGAGGTTTTATTTGTGAATTAGTTGAATTGTTGAGTCTCAATAAGCTTCTAAAATGTTACAAATAAGCCAACTAAACAATCTGTAGGCACATATTAGCCAAATAAAGTGTAACCTAGAAATATATATGTATTATTCTAACATGATTTTTTTTAAAATGTTATAATATTGTACTTTATACTAGTTAACTTTGGAAGGTGAGCGGAGCCTCTGCAGTGGACAGATATAAATTTAACCAGAGCCAGGGTGCCATTGTCTGAGTGCTGCCTCTAGCCACCTTTTTTTTTGAGAATGACACGCTCAACCTTGTTCTGTTTTACTAAAGTTAATGTTGTAATATAAATACACATTGCCATGGTGCCACCAATTACTTGAATTCCCCCAAGCCCAAACCTTCCAGCCACTATGGGTGTCCGCCTACCTCCTGCCCCAACTGTCCTCTTCTTTGAAAACCAAAATATGGTCACCCTATGTATTTAAAGTAGGATGTACAATGTACATACAGTGCAGTTTATTAGAAATAAACCTATTCTACTTAATTTTTAAAAATTCGCCACAGGCCATAATTTGGCCACCTGGTTTGGTTTAAGATTTCATGTTTGGTTTTAGGGTTACATTTAGAGGTATATTTATGTTATAGTTAGGAGAATAACGGTCTCCCATTTCCCACAAAAAACACTGTCCATTTGATGAGAATTAATTGTAATTGTAAACACTGATTTCACACATCAACGTTAGAGGCCTTGGGGAGTACCACTGCATGTGAAAAAGAGTTTTCTTCTTCACTTGTGAGCAACTCCGACGCTATTTACCTTTTTCCGGCAACAACGGAGTTCCCACGGGACTTCAGCGCAAGACTACAGCTAGCCGTCTAAAAACACTATTTAGGTAAATTTAAACAATGGCAAAGTTCCTAAAGGCATCTTGTTGTCATGTAAGAGCCCTGTTCATGTTGGACAGACATTTTAATTGCATTTTGTGTCTGTTAAGAGGCACAAAGACGCTCTTTATCTATATGCCCCTATATCTGCCGTTTTAGCTGAATGGGAGCTCTGGGCATTAGCTGTAGTAGCTCCGTGTTGCAAGCACCAATCCGGTTCGTTTTTTTTTCTATAGCCAGTACTCACAAAGGTGTAACGATCAAGATTAACTTAAAAATTGCCCGGAGTTCTCCTTTAATCCTTTTGTGGGGTCTGAAAAACAATTCCATGATTCCTGGATCAAATGTGATGTTTCACCGGTGGCTGAACTTTTGATGTGCTGTGTATTCATCTGGTTTAGATCATTTTATTACCTATGGCTTTGCAAGATCAGACTGTACAGTATGTCTGGTGTCATGAAAAAGGAGAAAATACAAGCAGTTCAAACAGACCATCCAGGTTTAGGGTTAGGGTTTTCCAGGATCCGTTACCAGTGTGTGTTCAGATTTGTTTCTGTGTGAATGAATGTGTGTGTTTGCATGAGTGAGAATGTGTTTGTGTGCATCAATGTGTGTGTTAACATGAACCAAAAACTCTCCTGATGGCACTGTTTACAGGGTTTCTGTCTCAGATAGACCTCAGAGATGCAGGTGGTCCCTCTCTCTATGTCTCTCGCTCAGTTCCCAGCTGCCTCCTGCCCAGCTTCTGTCACTAACTCATTAAGTTGCTTAATTATGGCGGCAGACAAACATGTGTGCACAGGGACAGCTGATTCTGCGTGAAAACTGTTATATCTCACGTCCTCCTGTCCTTGGTTGTTTCCTGCTGCCTGCGGCTGTAATTTTTTTTATCCAAACCATTTCGTTGTGAATATACAAAAGAAAGCACCATTTTTGTTTTTCTTGTGCATTGCCCTTTTAACCTCAGCTGCCCTCCCTCCTTTTTCTCTATACTTCCATTTTTTTCTTTTCTATTAACTAAACTCTTTTCATATCCTGACAAGGTTAAATTTCACCAAGGCTAATGGATCCGCCTTCCTCAGATGTTTTTATTGTCCTTGTGCCTCCAGTGAAAGTCTACACTTAGACAATCAGTTCTGCTTTTTCTCAGAATGTCATTCAGCCATACACTTTTTGTCCTTCTTCCTTACTTGAATGCCTCCCAATAAGGCAGTAATTTCCTACGTCCTTAACATTTTCTCATCCTCAACTATGAATCATCCTTGTGTAATATTTTTTGTTTCCACTAAGAAGTGTGTGCAGCGATGAAGCACGTTGTGAAAGGGGTGTCACAGGTGTTGCATTCAGACTTACAGCTGTATAAGAATATTTGAAATGACCTAGTTGAATTAAATGGAATAATCATCATGGATTGATTGATCTTGGCAGGCAGAGAACAACTAATCACACGGTATTAAAAATGTAAAACTTGTGCGTCATCATCACACTCTTGTAGAAATGTACTTTAAAGTGTCTCGGATGGCTTCAGAAACATACTATTGATTTTACAAGTAAAGTAAGTAAGTAAGTAAACTTTAGTGCAACAAATTCTTCCCGCATTTATCTAGAGAAGGTTGACAGAGAGCTCACATTGTTTCAGCAGCACATTTCCTTTCACAACACTCTCCTTCCTGCCTATTAGCCAGCTATTAATCGCACCATGGTACAGTGTTATAATTTATTGTGAAATGAATAATAATAATAAGATGTGCAAAGACTTGATAACTTGAAAACTTGATAATTATGCTATGTCATTATGTTATGATGTAATTTCATGGCAATGCGACATAAACTGTGATTAGAAAAACTCTCCAGCTAGATGCTCTGTAATCCAAAACTTAACTTAATTTTGTACAAGATAACCAAATTTGCCCCTAATTTGATTTACGTTATCACATTTCTACATGCTTACTTAGCTTTGTGGATTACAGCTTATGGATTAAATTTCCGCCTGTAATTGAAAGAATTTTCAGAAATAAACTTTAAAAACTCAGGTTTCTTAGAGTCCCACCAGCATGTAAACATGCCACATATACAATAAGATTTTTCAATTACACTTGCTCTATTAACTGCAAACTAATCTTGATAAAGATATCAACAGAGAAAGAGGTCTTTAAGCATTGTGGCTTTAAGAGCCTTTTAAAGGTGTCTCAGTGGTTTCTGGTGAGACGCTGCAGAGTATTTTGTCTTCACAGACTTTTGGGGCCAGGCCAGGACTCAGACTAATGAACTCTGGTCAGTAGCCAGCTTCTCTAACCTCCCCAGTCCCTCGACCACAGTCAAGTAACCTCTGTTTCCTGCCAGGTGAAACACGACAGAGCTGTGCCTCCTCACCTTCTGACCACCTGAGCCTCATTTACAGCTGTCAGAAGAGCTCTGAGGAGGAACACAGCCCAGTTTCCTGCTGCGTGCCGAGACCAAAGAAAACTCTGAAACACACTCGAATTTACATCCAGCTCACTGACAAAGCCTAAGTATTTTTCAAACATCAATGAAGAAGAGTGCTTTGGATTTTTCCTTTCAAACACTCTGCTATGCACTTCTAAGCACAGCACTGTCTTAAGGCAACCCTTTATAGGGGGGCGTAGAGTTCAAAATTGTTATGATGTTTTTCAGGAATTAATTAAAAGGGTACACAGTACACTGAAAAGAGGGGAAAGACAAGGTCAACGCAAGACAACAATAGCAGTGATTTTAAAATGCGAAATTACTTCAAATATTAAAAATGTGTTTGGTAAAAATATCCTTTAAATCTTTTTGTTCAAAGCTTTTTGAGTCCCACAAAATCGTTCTAACTCGAGGTGTCCTGTTTTTCAGGTGGTCTCCAACAGGGCTGACATGGCCATCGGTTCTCTTACCATTAACGAAGAGAGGTCAGAGGTCGTAGAGTTCTCCGTTCCATTCGTGGAGACTGGCATCAGTGTCATGGTTTCTCGCAGCAATGGCACCGTATCGCCTTCTGCTTTCCTTGGTGAGTTGAGTTACATTCATTTGTGCCATTTTATAAAGTATGTGTTTATCTGAGGAGACTCAAAATGGCCATTATTAAATGATTATTAAATGATTGAGTAAACATGTAGTGTAATAAAGTGACAAATACTATCTGTTTAACCACAGCCTTAAAAGTCAATCCAGGATGAGGTCTATAGATTACACTTAAACAGTTATTAGCTAAGCAGTTTGTGTGACTGTGAGAGAAACATTAGTTAGTACTCATTCAAAGAAAACCTTCCATGATTAAAACCCAGAATACTCCTCTACACAGCATATTTAACAAATGTTGAATAGGAAAACCCTGAAATTATACTGTATATTAGCTAAAATTATTTTTTATTTGTGTTCCCCGATACATATACATATCAAGTGCTGCCAACCCACGCTGAGCTCAAAGTGAACCTCCCGCAAAAACCTTAATACTTAAGGAGAAAGGGAAAAGTGAGAAATCTTTGGTAAAGCTATCGAACAAAAGACCCAGGTCAGCTATGGATGGAAGAGGAGCTGTAGACAGAGGCATCGCTATACACCAATAAAAACATTTTTAATGCTTAATAGATAAACTGTACAAAGTTTAATTTTTGGTTTAATATAAGTATAATAAAATATATCCGATATAAAGGATAAAAAGATATACTTAAAAATCCAATTTAGATCAAGGTAATTCAAGGTGTATGTATTTTATATGTAAAAACTCAGTGAGCTGTCGCAACTAGTTGATTTACATGTTGTCGACTCTCTCTCTCTCTCTCTCTCTCTCTCTCTCTCTCTCTGTCCTACTTACTGTGTTTGTGTTTTTGAATCAAACCAAAAGGGAATTTCACTGTTTTATTTTCGGCGTTGTTGTGATCTTACTTTTTCTTGCAGGTTTCGGTATACAATCAAAACTTAATTCAACCAAATCAATCCAAAGTTACATATGGAATATCGCACAAATTCTGACAAACTGGAGACAGTGTTATTGGAAAAAATACTTAAAACACCTGCTGAGACTTACTTACAGTGATAGTAGTGGCTGTCTTTTACTGAGGGATAATATTGAAGAATAAAGAGTTTCCAAAAAATTGAAAATCTTTCTAAATCCACTTTATTGACCAAGTGTTTACGAGAAGTAAAGGTTTCAGCACAAAACAAAATGATTGAAATCAAGACAAAAAACAAAAATGAAATAAAAACATTAATTTCATTACATTACAAAAACGATTGCAGCATCCAGCATGATGTTGTCTTAAAGAAAGAGCTGATCTGAATATTAATCTAAGGACTGTTGAGGAGTAATTTTGATCAGTCAGTGATTATTCTACATTTCCCATAATGCCTTTTGACAGTTACCAAGAGTATACCATGTACCATACAGATTAAGCACCAACTAAATTGAGAATCGGACCAAATTTTGGTCAGATTGGTTCACGTTTGATTTACAGATCACGAAACCTGATGCAGTTCAAAACACCTTATTAATTTCCTGAATTATCATCAATCTAGCTTTGAAATGGTCAGATGGATTTCTGGCATGTCAGACCTTTTGGTCAGCTGTCTGCAGTCTGAGCAGTTGCCCCGTCCAATTTCTCACATGACTGCTGTCAAATGACTATGGTGAGCTTGTTTTAATATTATTGGAGTTATTTTACATGTTGTGACTTGACTGAGACTGTGCTGTGATTTAAAACTTAACTTGACTGCAGAACAGAAACATCATGCAGTCTGCATCTTCAAGCATCAGCATCATGTTTTTCTTTTTTTCTTCCTCACTTTGTGTTCATAGTAGAATTGCACTTTATTCTCTTTCTTGTCAATATTGTTGAGGGTGGAGCCATCTTGTTTGAATAAAGGTTACTGGAATTTTCTTTGGAGAAAACTGGCATGGGGGTTCAGTGCTTATATCTTATATATCGTGCTTATATATATATCAGTGTGATTAGCCACATTGTGTACTATCAGTTGATCCATACAGTGTGAGGACAAAAGTATTAGTTTCTTGCCATACAGAAAGTGTGTTGAAAGCTAAAGAGAACAGGTGTGTTTTTAGCCTGCTTTTAAATTGTTCTACAGATTGTGCAGATCTAACATGAAGGGGTAGGCTATTCCACAGCCGTGGTCCTGCCACTGAAAAGGCTCTGTCCCCTCGGGTTGTGAGCCTGGTTTTAGGGACAGTCAAAAGGAGCTGGTCTGCTGACCTTAGTGCTCTGG
>JAPMOB010206171.1:0-69708 GCA_029875015.1 Lepomis gibbosus | reverse complement strand
TTATACTTGTGCGTAGGTGTGTCCGTCATTCTGCGATTACACCCCCAAACGCTAGTCGGCAGTAGCGCTGCAGCGTCCACTGTGTTGACTTTTGCCGGCGGAGCAGGCTAACTTCCAGTTTAGCCCTCCGCTAAGATAAATGGGGGTAAAACTGTATACGTGTGGCTGGCGTAGCCTTTTCAAATGTTACCGAGCAAATGGATCACATTCTGATAGCGAAATGAGTCATTTCGCTCGGGTTGCGATGGCCAAATATATTGATTCACTGTTACAGCCGCCGTTTTGGCCGCTAGTAAAAGTTAAAAGCGCTGGGTACTTCCAGTTGGCTCAGAGGCATTGCGAGGCTACCCAGCCAACCAATCACAGTGCTTACGGACCGCGTCAACTCGACGTGTAGTTACATTTTTGAGGAGGTGTACGTCAGGCGACGGCGTAGCCTCTGTGTAGCCCCGTATCCTACGCAGTCACCTACACCGTCAATTCGATGCAGAAGTATAAATTATGCTTAAGGGGGCTCCCTATGTCTTAATTTTCCAGGACATCGGGACAGCATCTCCCACCTTGAAGACGGAGCACCGGACATCAGGAGAGCTGGTGTCAGTCGCCATCTCCATCACCAGCTTCTTCAGGAAGTCTGTGACAACTGTAGGAGGGAGGAGCTCCCAGCACTTGGCCAGGATCTTACACACTCCCAGTATAGCACTGGAGCGCACAGTGGGATGAGGGTCATCGAGGAGGCCCTGAGGATCACAGGTTATATAGTTTTGGTCGTGTTCAGATCATTTTAAGCTCAGTGTCTGTGTGTTGTTGTCCTACAGCACCAAAAATAAAAAAAAAAACTGGATGAGCTCTGAAAAATACTGAATGGCTTTAAAGGTTCTCACCATTACTGTGTCCAGCTGCTTCTGAATGGTCTCATCTATATTCTTGGTGTTGTGATCCGGGTCATGGACTGGGAAGGCCTCAGTGAAAAGCAAAGTGGCATTTGCACGCACCTCAAAGTTTGGAGCCTGAAGAAATTAAACAAACACATTAGACTAGAATAAAATACTAAAACACTACTTTGAATGCAGCTAGAAATATCCATATCCATACACTTAAAGCTTTCCAGAGAATGGGCTTGTAGAGATCACAGAGCATCTTGTCCACCTTGTGACAGCCCTTCCTTTTGTGGAAATAGGTCACGATCTGCACAAAGGATAATCACACAGAGCAGAATATGCACATCATGAGCGGAAATACTGGGAATAAAACACTTAAAGCAGCTAAGTAATATGTCTACCTGTCGGACTTTGGCATGGACCGGTGATGCTCTGTAAAGGAAGATTGCATTTAGCATAAAATCCTGAATGCATGAGCTCTCAATCTTCTCCAGGAAGTCCCCGCTGGCCTTCTTCCATGCTCTGAAGTAGATCTCCGTAATATGAGTAGTTATGGTCCTAAACAGAGCAACTTAGTAGTAAATAACATGAACAGAAAATGGACTACAGTTAAACAGAGTAAACATCTTACCTGCTGTAAAACTCCAGCTGGTTTTTGATGGTGCCATGAATGACGCAGATGAAGTTGACGTTCCAGCTGAAAAGAAACACCAGGAATCGCTTTCCCTGTGACAGTACACACATCATCAGGCTGGCAGCTCAAAGACAAAACCACAACAATAAGATACAAAAAACACAGAGACTGTGACTGAAACACACAGTGGCTAAATATCACTCTACTCACGTCATCGTTTTTCATGTAAATAGGACGATGAAAGCACTGAAGCAACAAGTCGATTATCTGCTTATTGTCTTCTGATGTGTAGTCAACACTCAAAAGCACATCATGGAGACTCCAGACTCTTTGGATCTCAACACCCTGACAACACAGACACATGATAATAATCTTAAGGCCACTGCACAATATTGACTGATTTGACATGAGGTCATATACTCACTGGTTTCTTCAAAATGAAGCTCTTCTGCAGAGAGATGAGGAGAGCAGTGCGACCAAATGTTTCTTTCTCCTTCAGGCCCTTTTTCCACCAGGTCTCGCACAGTGTGTGGATGTGGAGCTGCAGAGGTGCCTCTGAGACAGGCAGCGACACCAGAACACCTGAGGAAGAGACACAAATAAGAGACTCATAACATGATGGGAAAATATCTGTGTATCTAAAGATACATCAATTTAGCAGAGGAAAATCAGCAAGGACACCGACCATGAAGCCGGTTGACAATTTCCAGAAGGGAACTGTAGGTGTCGCCGTCTTGTAGGACCTTTACGGACACCATAGCCACTAGTGTCACGCCATCCACGACAGCCATGACGTGTTTCTGACGGAAAAGAGAATAAAAGTTAACAAATTAAGACACAGTTTGAACTATGTGATGTGTTTTTCATTTAAACACAAATCTGTTTAAATGGCACCCAACAATGTAACTGTAATGACATAAACATTTACGCTACGACTTGGACAGACTCTGACTGGTAGACTTACAGGATCTGCAGCTACTTCCACTTCCATACCCTCCTTGTTGCCTTCCTCCCAGAGCACCGGAGGTAACTCCTGCAGGACGTCCTGAAGGAGCAAAGCTAGTTTTCCCCATAGAGTCCGTCTCTGGTCTCTGGGCATCTCCTGCACCACCTCCTCCACATCGAAAGGCTCAGCTTTGTCCTTCTACAAGACAGAGGCATTCATGATCGACAGCTACAAAAACATTTTAAATGTATGACTATAAAAGGCACTTTCATCCCCAGTAGACTCACAGAAAATAAATCTGTTCCATCTTCAGTTAAACTTTTGCGTACATCTTTACAAACGCATATAGTTGATTGCTTTTCAGATAACATGTCCTATTTGTTTTTACATTATATTTACATTATATTAACTAAATTAAGGAGTTAATTAAACAACAATGAACAAAACAATGTGATTTGCAGAAACAGTCAGACTTAATGAAATTTAAGACTAATTTCCCAAATGATTTAGTCATAGAGCTTGAGACAGGATTTCAGACTTCAAATGCTCTAATTATACCTCTCCTACAGTTCACAGTTGTTGTTTTGTTGACTTTTTCCGTTCACAATATTTAGTTTTTAGTTTATGTGATAACATTTCCTCCATTCAAAAAGATTGCGTGAATTCAACTTAGTCATTTTGGATGTTGTAACGTTAAGTTAACTGATGGTACCCTTGAATTGTTCCGCGTTAATACTAAGATGTGTGGTTTTATACGGTTTTAAGTTAAAAGTTAATTATTCATTAACCCTGAGACACATCCAAGATATGTCGCTCTTCTGGCTTCCAGGTTTGATATTACAGACGTTACTTACATGAAGCTGGATAAAGCGAAGGAACTCCTCCACATTTTCCTTACAGGCTGCCTCTAGAAACGCCTCTCGCTTGGACATGTTTTCGATTTTCCAAGCGATAAGAAGAGACGTCAAAATCCCGAATACACCTGCAATAAACAAACACAGTAACGATAACGTTGGTCCTACTTTTTCTAACCTAACGGTAAGTTAGCTGACTGACGTTAACGTAACAACATAAAAACAAATATGGCAGTTTGTTAGTCGTTAGCATTAAAAGCCTTAAAAGTGTTATATGCGAACTTTAATGCAACTCTGTCCGTTAGTACTGGTAGTATTATAACTCATAATTATGAAAGTATAAATCAATAGCTTCGTCTGTTACCTTTTATTTATAATTTTGTGCGCCGACAACAGACGGACGACAACCACCCATAACAACAGGAAACCCGCGCAAATTTGTATAACGTCTGCTCCGCGCGTCATGACGTCCTGCGTCGACTTGACGCTGGCGTATTATTGTCGTTCGTGTCTTCAAGCACTAGATGGCGACAAACCACTGCATATGTCGTGTCTGCACCACAGACGTGGACCTCCTGCAGGTCGTGGCGTCTATGCCAGTGCATACAGGTCTTTAAATGGCGTTATACTGCAGCTGCTTACGTGATTTTATTCATATATTCTGCGGGAAATCTCCCTTAAAAATTAAACCCCGATCCTCAAGGGAAATTATGAGAATTCAATGCTTTGCTCAAGGCCACCACACTCACCAACCCACATAATATATTTACATCTGGAGTGGAAATAATTTATAATCTTTGTTTCTAGACATAAGGACCACATTCTAAAGAACAAGTGAGACCACTTTCACAGGAGAATCCATTTATTTTTGAAAAACCCATGAGGCATCATTCACAAAAATAACATTAAGAAGGCAAAAATTACATGGTGGGTTGTTTTTTTAAGGCACAGGATAAATAAGAACAGTATTTAAACGCTTCAGCAAACAGGTATGACTGCATGGTAAAACATGTACAAGCCTGCGAATTCTGGCAGCGAATTACTCATGAAATGCAATAACTGCTGTCTCTGCTCATATTATTCAGCATGTACGACTCACATGTGGTTTGATCAATCAAACCCTTATTCAAGTATCCTTTATATTATTCATATTATACAGTGCTTGTTCATAGCCCTAAAACACCCCCACATGTTCGATATCTGAGACAATGTTCAGAACACCAAATATTGCACAAAATCCTCTTAAAATATACAACGCAATAATTTTATTCTTTGCATATGTGCATTCCATATTTGTTATCAAGCATAAAGAACGAATAGAGGAGGAAATAATAGGAGGTAAAAAAATCAAATAACACTGCATGACAAAAACATATCAGTCAATACTGCTACTTAAGTTTACTTTTGAGATTCAATCTGTTCCTTTGGTAAGAGTTTTCTCAGACAACAAAACAGAATTTGTCACATTTTAACAACTTGGACAAAAAGCAATGACAATTTTGACAGATTTCAATATATTTTCCCAAAAGGAAATATAATGCCATGAAACCCCACTGTGTATATTAGCAACTTTATATTTACAAAAAACCGAGACAAGGCAGTTAGTGTGTTTCAACGCATCAAAATATGTTGCAATATCTCCCATTTATGATCATTAATGAAATAATGATTAACTTGAAAGCCACAAAAAAAACTTCTTTGCATGCTAAAAAAAATTTGTAAAAACAATATGAAAAATGTACACGAATACAACAAAATGATGCATTCTTTATTAACAAGATCACTAATGGAGAGGTGGTTTCACTATATGAGGAGGGGGTCATGAATACTTCTTATGCCTTGAGACGACAAACCATCTTCACTCAGATCATACCTGCAAGAGAAAATGATAAAAAAAATGAAGCACAAACAGACTGTTTATTACCTAAAGAAATTGAGTAAAATATAAGTTTACCATTGTGTCCATCCTTTTGATATATCATCCCCACTTAAATCTACCAGCACCTGCAATTTTGAACAAAAAGCAAAAGAGAAATTAAGTTTTTAGACTCTATGGAGTACTTGGCTCTGCTGCTGGAGATACTCACAATAATAACATGCAGGAGTTACCTTTCCCAAAAGTCCTTTGTGTTTGGACAGGATGCTCCCTCCATTCTTCACTGCTACATCCAGGGTTCTCCTGTGGAGCTCCACCATGGATACACTAAACTCAAACCTACAAACACATACATGTTTATAGAGATTTTATGATCAAAACAATTCCTCCAGTTAAAATGCTTCATTAGTTATAAACATTAAGCTTCACAAAACCTATAAACCTTCATGAACAGTGAACGTGTGAAAAGCCCAGCAGCTACAGCTCACAACTGAGTATTCATAAATACTTTTAAAATGCATTAGATAACAATAATATCTAAACCCACGTTTGATCATAAACAGGGTTAAGGGTCCTCTTCATCGTGCTGGTCTTCCTCCTCCCCGTCCGGCTCTTGTCAGGCAGCAAGTAGAGGCGGATGAAGGGATCTGAACTGTCTTTGGTGAAGGCTATCAAGTTACTGAGGACACACAGGACAAAACTGTTTCACTCACATGTCACCAGCCACATTTAGTGTAAGTTAATATTGTCGATTGATCCTTAAATACTTGTAGCTCCACTGGAAACAAGAGGAGCTGCATACTGATGAATCACTATCCACAAATTACAATAAATGGCTGAGACTTGGCCCAAAAAACGAGGACAAATGAGTGGGGGACAAGTCCTTGAAAATAAAATAAAATGAAGTCTACCGTATATCTTTCAATAAACTAATTTAAATGCAGTGTATGGTTGCAAATGTGGACCTCACCGGCAGGCGTGGACCACCACAACGAGTTTGTTCCTCTGGGAGCTGTGTCGAACAGTCAGCTGGACCTCACCCAGGGGGTACTGGCTGGGGGCCGAGCCACTATAAACACACCGGAGCAAAAGCCAGTGTCACTTCAGGAGACACAGAACGGTAATGCAGGGACGGATGGATAGCTTGACATGTAGTCAGATAAAATATCCATAAAGATAAACATCAAAACAACAAAAAACAAGATGAAATTGCATCAGAGGCAACGGCAGAATTTAAGTTAAATGAAATCGGAAAACAATATGAGCCCCGAATTGAAATGAGGTGAAGGAAAAACACAATCAATTAAGAAATGGGGAGCAATATATCAGCAGAGACAGGAACTTAAAAATAATGTATCGTGTTTACTTCTGCAGCAGACGAAGCCTTTGCTGGAGCTCCAAGGTGGCGTAGGGCAGAGAGATGTCTGAGGCCAGGCTGGGTGTGGACTCATTATGAGGCAGGTGTTTCTGAGAACTGGATATGCAGGTGCTCAGGTTGGAGACGCTTTGGACATGGCCGGCTGAGTACGGCTCGCCGTCCCTTTGTTGGAGGGTGAGGGTGGAAGCGTCTATAGGTGGAGGTGTGGGTGAAGGCAGCGGGGAATCTGTGCTTGATTGTCTCTGGGGAGGGGCTGCAGATGGCTGATAAACACTGGACGCCCTGACTTGGACGGATGAGGGCTGGTCTGAGGATACCTGCTTCTCCAGGGACAGAATCTACAGATAGACAGGATGATGTTACTGTACTGGGAATAATGAATGAGATACAGCTAAGTTCTGGTAACTCTCCCAAAAATGAAGTTTCTTTAAAGGAGATCTGGCACGGTTGGTGGTTTCACATTCAACCTTAGACTAAAAGACCCACTGATATGTTTATAGTCAGAGTGACTAATCCTGACTAACCAGTGCTGATACTGCTGAAACATTTCAAGTATTTTCAAGGGTGTTTGAGCAGCACCATTGCCAAATATGTCTTTATGGTGCTATCTCTCTACAAAATGGTCGATAAGCCTGTAGAGCCACTTCCCTTTGTGAACATCTGTTATGAATCTTGATAATGTTGGTTGTGATCCAACACAGGAAAGCTATTTCAGTGCTGGTCAATATTTTGATATGGCTGCAATTTTTTTTATTTGATCAGTCATGATGATTCAATACAAGAGAATGCACTTTGTTCCAGGGTCATAAAGAGCAATGCATTTTACTTGCTGCAGTATCCTGTTGTTTTTGTGCAGTAACTGAAATTATTCTAGTCTGAAACAGAATGTTAACGATTGATTAGGATAATGTAACGGCAAGGCACCTTAATATAATGAGTAGGTGTTTGAGTTCAGGTTTGTGATGAGGGAGAGCCCTTGTCCAGCGAGGTAGAGTGTGGAGAGGGTGGTTTCCACAGACCAGAAAGTTTTCGTAAGAACAGTTTTTTCAGTAGAAGTAGTAGTTCAAAGGAAACCTGTACCACAAACCAAATTCCATTCAGCTCCACTGTATCTGTGCCACGTGAGAGATCTCAAATGCAATCTAATCAAAAGACGATAACACAACACCATAAATATTTAGGCCTATACCCAAATAGGCAGTGTGCCAGTGGTGAGAATGTCAGCTGGAAAAATGAAAGTAGTGTCAACGCATTCAACCAATTAGCATAAACACAGCTAGCTTTAGCTTAATTAGCAGATGTTAGCTATCTACAGTTGAAAAAAACTTGCCAGGGACAGTTGAAACACGAGCTGGCATCATTGACAGTTGTGGGTGTAACATGAGAACTTTCTATCTATGTGTGAAATCAAGGGCTCATGGCTTCAAGTATTATTATTTTGAGCAACAGTAAGTAAAGCTGATGATACACAGAGCAACTTTTAGAGCAATCGTGCAGGGCAACGTTGCCGTCAATTGTAATGAGTAAAGATTACTACCATAATCCCCTTCCCCCACCACTCCGCCACCTGCCCCGCACTGCCACCAGCCGTTCAAAACATAGTCTGACTTGCCACTAGCAAAAAGTTGCCCCGTGTATCATCAGCTTGAGAGAAGCGGGGCTTAGCAATTTATTGTTGACGATGCAACACTTGCTTTGCTACAGCCTGCAACATTATTTTAGATGTTCTGTGCCACCCAGTAATGCGTATAATACACCTTCTCACAGTCCATTGTGTTTGGATCAGCAGATCTTGAACTGTTATCTCAGCCTGAAATGAATAACCCTTCAGACACTACAGGGTCAGTGACTAGTGATGCAGTCCACATTTACCCTCAGGCCCATCTTGAGTTTGATGGTCGAGCTCGGCCCGGAGTTCCTGAGAGGAAAGCACTGAGTCAGCGTCATGTCCTCCTCCGCCAACAGGCTCGTCAAAGGCACCGTCAAATTACCCAGGGTGCATTTGTGCTTGTAATCTTTTACCTGTGCATTAAGACAGAAGAAAAACAAGTCAGCTACTTCCACCATTTGATGCATTAAAAATGCAATGTTTTCAGTGAAAACGTTATGAGTCTTTATGCAGCATTACCTCCACCTCGAGCTCCTGCCTCCTGGGATTGTGAACGAGGAATGAGAAACAGTCTTCCCACAGAGGCTCATTGGTCTTGTATCTGACCTTTATGGGCAGACAGGTAGAGGTTTTTCAGTTGTTCATTTAAAGACACCTGAAAGCAGCTAATTAACAACACTTTAATTCACCTGGAGAAGTTTCTCAGTCAGACATTAGAAAGTTTTGACTTCAATGTAGAATCAAGGTGAACACAATGTAGTATCGTTACTAATACTTGAGGAACGATGCTATTAACTAAAAATGAACATATATGCTGATATTTTCATTCCTTCATATAAATTTATATTGCATGTATTGATTGTTGTTTGAAAAGTTTCATTTAATAGTTTGCATCTGTTTGATCTACTATTATTTTTGCACACCTTTCATTTAGTACAGGCTTTTATCATATTGTTTTATCATTTTCATTTCTACAGTTCTACTTAATACAACAATGTTATTTAAAACCTCTAATTGAGCTCTGTTGGTTTTTCATAATTTACTACTTTATGTGTCAATTAGCCAGATTCCCCCGCAGATCCATTGTTATGAAACACAACAGCAATTAGGTTTTCATCACTCTGGCTCTGTACAAATTTGTTTTTAAATGGAACGACTATGAGGTTAAAGTGTTTTATTTTTCTTTAAAGGGAGTCCACATCCATATCCAATGAAAATGGCACTTTTTCTATATACACAGTCTCCCAATTTCAGGACAATACAGCAGGACAACAATCCTAAACCTCACTGTAGGCAAGGTGGTGATCAAGGAGCTTTTACAGCCAAGCAGACGAATCTGTCTAACTGAGACAGTGCTGATGAACATGTTCCTCACTTGCTAAAGACCAAACTGAAGGCAAAAACACACAGAAACAAGCAAGAAATGAAGACAGCAGCAGTACAGGCCGGGCAGAGAATCACAAGGGAACATTCAAAGTGTCTGCTGATGTCTTTGGGTTTTAGACCTCAGCCAGTCGGCACAGGTGTTTCCACCTTGCCTGATTAAACCTCTTTTAATGACAGTGTGCGCATGTACAGAAAGTGCTTGATTGATTCTTTAACAAAAGGTCGAACGTACCGTACATACGTGCGCCAAACTTCAACCTGAGCAGAGGGCAAATCAGCCAGAGTGGTTGAAAACAAGTGTGCAGGGGCTGAGAATATGATAACTTTAATAAAGTTCATGTTAACTTGCCAGATTACTTTACAACATTTCAACATGTTGCCGGTATATTGAAGGTGATAATACTTTATTTTATGTGCTTGTACAATAACTTTAAGTTTGTCATTCTCTTAATTCCACAGTCAGTAAACACAGTCACAGTAAACATTCAGTAACAGAAAGCCCCAGGGAGAGACGGTTATATAATGAGATGTGTTGGCTGTTAGACTTCAACATGTCTTTATAAAGAATGTGAAATATATTCCGGTAACAGTAGCTGCTGCATTCAGTCTTTGCTTGTCTAAATGCTATTGCCACCTTCAAGCTTGAAGATTGTGAACAAAATCACCTGCAGGTTACATTTTTCTTTTACAATTCAATTTTTTTCTTTTACAAATCAAAGCAGGCGTACAAAGCCAGGGCAAAACCTGACAATATATTAATACTAATATATGCTGTAATTACTCACCTTACTCTCTAGACTTTTGTGTCCAACAGTCATTTGGACATAAGGACTGGGCTCGCTGCTACTCTTCTTTGCAGACTATTAGAGAATCAGAGAGAAGGGTGAGAGCTGATCCTCCCCACTGTGACACACAATACGGAAACATTAATAACGGTCAACTTAATGACACCAAAACTCAAACGTTCGCTTCTTGAGACTCTGTATCAAGCGTACAGAGGTGATAGAGTATGCAGTTCAGAAGGGAAGGAACATTACCATATATTTTGACAAGCAGGGCTGCAGGCAGAGAGGCTACCAAGGAGACTACCAGGCATTGTCTCCTCTGCTTTCTAATTTTAGCATGCCGGGTTTTGACAGCTAAGTATTATTCGGTATCCCTTACAGAATAACAATACCCTACATATCTACAAGCCAGAGAGGGGGGGGGCTTAACTTACTGGTTAACCCCATCTTTTCTCTTGAAGATGGTGCTTAAATTGGACTGTATTTCTCACCAGCATTAGAATTAAGCTCCACATTGTACATGCAGCCTGGGCTGAATAGCACAATCCCACACTTCTGATATACTGCAACTTGAACAGAGACGGCACAAAAATTACGAAGTGTTTTACATTATTAATATAAATGTTTGTACTTGCCAAAAAACACTACTCTATAGAGTTAGTGTATGTGGTTATTACTGTAAAGCCATCTGAGAATCTGCACTATATAACTGACTTGACTTTACATCTGCAGCTGAGGGTTGTCGCTATGTGTGGGATATCTCTGTTTTGGCATGTTGTGCTTTGAGTTGAAACGTATGTGAACAGTTTATCTCACAATTAACCAAACTCACATTTTACGATAACAAGTAAGTTTCAATCTTATTCCCATATATTTGTCATTGTGGTGACATGTCTACAACAAGTCAAACACATTTTCAGACACCTTGCCTTCGTCAGGTTGTTGAAGGCAAGCTAGCTAAAAAAGCTTTTGAGGTATGCAGCGCATCATGTGGAGAAGTTACACCAAAGCCCACAATGCTGTGCACCACTTTAGGTTTGTGTTATCAGTTAGAGACATTCACATCATTTGTCACAAAAAGACCTACAAGAAGTACACAAGTACAGACACAACAAAGAAAAGAAAGGAAATTAGGCATTTTATAAAATGAAGTCAACAGTTTTTAATAAATTGATGAGGAAATGCAACAAACATATTTAGAAGCTCAGTCTGTCACTTCACTGACAGTCATCATTAATTATTGGAAGCAAATATAAGAGTTATTTGTAAGGTGGGGAGTACCACTGTGTGTGTGACAATTGGAGGCTTGACAAGACAAGAGAGGACTCATGCTAACTGGAACAAAGCAGCGGTTGATTTCTAAGTACTGTAAGTGTTTGTGTAACCTGAAACTGTGCTTGGGTATATTATGCTAATATAATGCTATGTTGTAACCGTAGACTGTGGTTGTAACACTTTACAACACCTGCAGCTGTTGTGACTGTTGTTGTGGTAGCTGGTTAACCGACTTCTTTTTGCCTCTTTATATGTGAATGTAATGATTTTATATCAAAATACCAAATTCAGTTCTTAAGGTTTCAGGACAGTTATCAGGAAAATCTATGGTTACCCAGAAGCACAAGAAATGCAGGCCTGATAAGAATGAGTTCCTGCTCCATACCACAAGTTCCAACATGATAAGCATCTTGATAAACTGTCACAGGCTGGGTTGCTTGGAAAAATTCACTTCCAACGAAATAAAAAGGAGCACATGTAATTGGATGAGCAGTAGGATGACATTTGCACTTTTATTATTAATGCTGCAAGAGTGGGCACAGTTTGAATGGACCATAAAGACTGTAGACAAAATTTTCCTTTCCTTTAGAAATATGTGAGTACAGACTTACGGAACATGTGAGTTATGAAAAGTGGAAAATCATGTGCCATCATACAAATAAGAAGAAAACAGACAATGCAGTCATCAGTCTTCATGCACAACACAAATCACTCTGCTTCTTTAATAATCATCACAATCACATGACACTGGATGGACAACACTGACGTTAGCTTCAATTTTGCAGCTTCCGATTCCGACATTAAGGGGAAAGTTAAGAGAAACCTAACTTACATTGCTAAGTGAACGATCTGAAGTTTTTTCCACCTATTAAAGCGTGTTAATTTGTAAAACCCAGAGAGGCTAAAGATTCTTTGAAACACAGTTTCTGATAGGTTTCCCTTAACTTTCCCCTTAACTGCCGAATCAGAAGCTACCTTCAGCGTCATGTTGGATGGTGCACTTGAGGGCACAGACGTAGAGCAAAGATGAGACACAGTGTGTGATCTGTACATGCAATCCATTTTTCCCACATTACCTTCAGGGCCTTAAAGACTGAGACTTGCTTCAACCCATCATAGGTGAAATCTGACAGGTTGCTCTTTAAGCCACATGGAGATTTGAGGGAGAAAAATCACACCCACAGTTATTAGAACTGGAGTGATTGGGTATGGTTAAGAGGCATGATAAAAACCCAGAAAATGTGTAACAATATGTACTGAAACTGATATGGGTAATAAAAAACAGCATGAGCTGATATTGTTGACACTGCAGGGAGCTAACACAGATAACTCAGGTCAGAATAATGAAGGTATTTTCTTCAAGGAAGATTTGGAAAAGCTACTTTAAGACACAGTGTCACTTTTTAACAAGCTTCAGGCTTTCTGTATCTGTACAGCTATACGTTAATTGGCTCACTAATACAGACAGAGGTCATTATGCCTACATTTCAGCCTTGAACTAAGCACCTGATTTAGCAGAATATGTAACTCACTAACAAGCAGGCACAGCCATGTTGTCTGTCTCATGTTAATGGTTATTGGGCATTTTCATTAGACATTACAATAAAACCATGCAGTTAACACATGCCTTAAGATACAGGTTTTAAGGACTCCTGTTTCTCACATCATTGCACACTGCTAATGCTAACACTATCATGATGCAAAAGTACCGGGGGGACTCACAAATATCGTTCTATACTCTGAGGTATTGCTCTCGCAAAAGACTAGGCCAGACGCTCTCCTCTCACTTAAGTTTCCGCAGCCTAAGCTGCCTGTGAAGACGCTCTTTGGTGAAGAGGAGAGAGTAAAGAGAAAAGGGTGGAGTTATGAGGACTGAGATGGCTAAAAAAAAAGGGTAATTTTATAATCAATGGTAAAAAGTAATTTAGACATACTAAATTCAACTAAAGGACTCCATTCATAAGTACTACAATGACATAATGTATGAGTATTTTAATCACGGGTTTCATACATTTTCTGTCAAATCCTATCAGTTGTGAGCTCATGGGTCTGTGGTCTAATTTGTGTCAATTCAGGGGTCTTGAGCTTGAGAACCACTGCTTTACAGGTTACAGGTAAATTTAGTGCAATGAAAGCTTTCAAATCTTATTAGATTAACTTAAAAAATGTACAAGGCTCCTCAAAAGCAGAGGTTTTGGAGGTTCAAGGTTCTCATCTGACACAACAGACACAGATATCTTGAGATCATAAGACAATCTCTGAGTTATAATGACTTGCTCATGAAAAAACAAACTGACCGGTTGGAAGCTGTAATAATTGTTGTTGTTGTGGCTAGGTTTGGAGTAGCTAAGATAATGGGGAAATTAATAAACAACCATCTCCCCTGGTTGATAGGTTGACCTGGAGGTCAGAACGCAGGGAAAACCAAATTTCAAAGAACATGGAAAGCAGGGAAGTGATGTGAAGTCACTCAAGTGCACAAAGCATGAAACATTATGGTAACAGGAAAGTAGAGCATTGCTGCACACTGAACAACAGTCCTTATTTAACCAATTGTGCTATGCTCATATGTCTTACTAAACTAGTTCATAGTGCTACCTAATGTGGTGTGTGTGTGTGTGTGTGTGTGTGTGTTTGTTCTTTGGGTGGAGAACATAAGCATAATGCTATTTTCTAGCACAAGCTATTGCATCAGAACAACAGCATTGTCAGCATCAAAACAACATTGTAATATCTTACTGGTAGGTTCTTTGCTGAGTCCAGATAGACCACAAGCAGCGCTGATGATAATCCATCATTTGCCTGGCTTCTGTCTGCACGCACACTTCGCAGCACCTGATTGGACAAAGGTAGTCACCACAGAGAAATATGACTGGTATGTATCAAACCCTCATTGTCAGTAGAAAATACACAGTAATAGACAACATTTGCACTGTTAAAGCAAGAAAGTTGTCAATGTTGTACCTGGTCCAACTTCTCAGGAGTGGAGAGCAGAGATAGCCACTCCAGTTTTAAGTGGAGTTTCCCAGTAGGAGCTTCTTCCAGGTCGAACCACTGCAAACAGTTTTGCCAAACACCAAAGTTAAATCATTGAGTTAAGTCACTGAAGAAACCTAAACTATTTATTTTTGTATCAATTTTCTTAAAAACCTTTTCGGAGCTCTGCTAAAAGAGTCGTAAGGAGTGCTTAGACAATTTGGAAAATACTCTTGCTTTCTTGCCAAGAGTTAGTTAAGAAGATGGATACCACTCATATCTATATATTAAATATGCAGCTACAGCGAGCAGCCGTTTAGCTTAGCTTAGCACAAAGCTCTAAAACAGGGGGAAAAGCGAGACTGGCTCTGTTCAAATGTGCCTACTCACACCCCCAAAGTTCAGTAATTAGCACGATATATCTTGTTTGTTTAATTGTTTGTTTATTAAAGTGTAAAAAAAAACACACATTGTGTTTTTACAGAGGTTATATGCTGGACTATTTCTTGGCTGGGTGCAGTGACTTCCTTAAGTCCTGTCATCACTGATCACTGTGAGGTTGACATGCAAGGTAATATGTTGATTAGTAAATTTTGTTATCTTTGGACAGAGTCAGCTGTTTCCAGTTTTTATGCTAAGTTAAGTTAACTGGCGGCTGGTGATAGCTTCATATTTAATGTACAGACACAAGAGTGGAATTGATCTCCTCATTAAACTCCAAAACGTATAATGTATTAGAAAATTCTAATTACATGAGTACAATAATTTGGCCATAGAAAATGTTTTACCTCATCCACCTTCTGTTCTTTGTGCAGCTCAGTCAAATCGATCATCAGGCTGTGAATAATGACAAATAATTACTCAAATCGGGATGGAAAACAGTGAGCAGACAAGCAATTAATCTGAACAGCAGGGGTCCAGTTATCGAACGGCTGCTTTGTGGTGTCAGCGCTGGGTGTGCTGTTGCAGCCTTGGGACAAAATAAACAACTTTGCCCTTGAGCTTAGACTGTGGGATAACACCTCTTCTTCTTTACTTTAACTGATGTCTGGTAGCCAGTATGGGGGAGTAACTAGTTACATGTAATTTAAGTTATGTAATTTACACTGGTGTGTGTGTGTGTTGCTGCGGAATGTAAATTGACTTGAACGTAACAATGTCAAACTACAGAAATGTTGTGTAACTATGACTAGCACCTGCAAGCTAGCTTTCTCAGACCATAAAGCTGCTGTTAGCGGCTCGCTGTGCAGTCAGGTGAGATCCACAGACACACTAACTATGCTATGTGGCACCAAATTTCTTCATTGATCAAAAACAGCAATAATTCCGCTGTTGAGCCACAACAAATTACCTAGGGGGAAATTACTTCACCGCGACAGCCCTAGCGCCACCCGTCTGAACTGTCTTTTGAAAAGGATTAACAGTTGAAAACTTTCAATAGAAATTTAGAAAAGCAACCAAAAAAGTGATTAAACGCTAACAAAGGTATTTTCATCACACATGCCCCTCAGCTTTCAGTACTGTGTTTAGGACACAATATTCAATGTCGTACCAGATCCTAAGATTGTCTATATATAGCTGCCCGATCACAACAGATCTTGTTGTTACACATCAGTCACATTGCTGAAACTCACCTTCCCAGGAAATCATCTTTGTCCGGATCCTCGTCAAACAGCTCTATCTCAAGGTGCTGACCTGAGTGCTCATACACCAAAGCCTGAGGAAGACAAGGACTAGTCCGGTCAATAAATAGATTACCTACATTAACGCAGAATACACTCATTTTCATTGTTAACAAACTGCACTACACCCCAAACTTTTCACCTCATAAACTTCGTTCCATTTGGGATTGAGGCACTCCTTAATCGTCTTGCTTTGGAACAGCTGGTTGCCTATCAGCAGGATGCCGTACGGGTCAGACTTGCCCTTGATCAGCCCTCCCAGAAAATTATCCTTCCCTTCCAGATCCTGAGCCTCCAAGAGGTGAATCCTCAGGACTCCCTGTGGAGACATGCAGAGCACAGCATTAAGGGGAGCAACCCTGAAAATAGCAGCCTCTGACACTTTGAGGCCACACTGGACTCAGAGTTGATCAGATGTGACATTATCTACTGGGCATCGTGAGGAAATGCAAGAGAACAATATTTTTAACACTGTTACTATTTACATTTTATTTAATTTGAACTAGATTGCATATGTCGAGTGTCCATTCCACTTCCGCTGCAATTAACAATTATTTTCATTGTCAATTAATCTCTTTAATAGAGTCAAGCAATTGATTGTTTAGTCTATGAATTGTCAGAAATAATAATAGTACAAAAGAAATGCCTATCACAAGGTCACATTTTAAATCAGTTTCTTATGTCTGAATAGTCTAAAACTCAAAGTCATTCAATTTATTTTTAATAAACACGTTGTTCTGCAGACTGTATTTGTCCACTGCACATGATAACACGTTACGCAGTTTAGTCTCCATAACGACATGTTTTGTTCATTTAAAATACCAGCTCTCACTGAATTACTTGTAAAAGTGTCCGAACTGGGCTCATTGCAGTTATCTTCACTGTCTTCTTAAGACTCATTTGTATTCATGTTATTGTGCATGGGGTCACTGCATTTACTTATAATTTAATATATTATAATAATATAATGATATAAAGTAATATTACATCTTTAATGATAATGCATACTTATATGGTTTTCATATGGTTTACATAAGGTTATTATTTTAATGTTTATGCAAACAAAATGTTAATTTTATTTGTAGTTTTCAATATAAAATTAAAACTAAAACTAAAAAGGGTTTCAGTGTGTGTATCAGTATATTTTAATCTTTTTCAGCACATTTTAACAACACCGTGATAATGCTGATAACCATGATAATTTTGGTCACTATAATCGTGATATATAATTTTCAAACTGTGTCAACACTTACATTTGAAAATGTATAATTTACTTAAATCATTACTAAATAATTAAAATTGTTTTCGATTGTCTTTCCATCCAATTGTTCAATCCGCTCATCAATTGATCAGCTGGTGTTGTTCCACATTAAAGTCAAATTTGAACTCGGATTACTAGAACAGAGTGCAAATGCATACAATATAGCCTAAAGTACCTTAAACATCACAAAACAGTGTCTCCTCATCAAGCATGCCGCTCTCAGTGAAACACGGTGCACTGTTGATCTTGTTGCCATGGATACTGGCACTAGTGACAAAGACTCGGCAAGCCTTCGCTGTTTTTGTTTCATTCAGTTTTAATGCCGTGAGTTACCTACTAATCCCTGATAGACTCTTTTATCATCATCAAACAGGCCGCATGAGATTCGACTATCAAAGACTTTCAGCTACTAACCATGAATTCCCTCATGAAGCCGTCAGCTTATGTGCTAACCCAAACAGTTAGAAGAGGCAAACTAAACCACCTCATGTTTAATTGTATTATCAAACTGAATTAGTACCTTTGGCATGGGGAAGCGTAGATTGGCCAGTTCCACATCCCCAACCAGAGGGATCGTGATACGGTTGGGTAAAACCAGATAACTGTAGATAATGTCTTGAATCAGACTGTCAGAGAAACCACTGTGAAGACAGGAGGAAGGAAAGGAACATAAACAGAATGAAGCAATGAATTATTTAAAAGACAGTAAGGGTGCCCTTGGGTTATAAATATTCTCCTTTAATCTCAGCTTAGTACAGTATATTTCTGCTTTACATGTGAGAAGATGGTAGGAAATTTGGAGTCAGTTCAAGCATGTCGGTGCTGATAGCCAACAAATCTCTGAATGTCTAACTCATCCACTAATGATTCAACACTTTGTGACAACAACAGCGACAGTGAGGGGTAGAGAATGGCAATTTTAAGTTCTCCTTTATCTGTTTATCTGCCGTGGCACAGCTGGAAAATTGCAATCACAGTTAGAAGAAAATTGAACTCCAATGAAAATTCATCACCCGGTGCTATTGCTCGTCCCTTGAGGAAAAACTGATGTGATTACAGCACATCTGTCCATACGTGATGATGTGGATGTCCTCATTAAAGGTGTTCGTAAGCAGCCCGAGATACAAACGGGAGCAGATCCTGAGTTTGTCTCTGGAGTGATCCCAGGACTCTAAAAACACACCAGTTAAATCTACAAAATGTGCTGCAGGACACTCAAGTGCTTTCATGTCAGATACAACAACACGATCAATTGACAAGTGGCCTTATACCTATCCCATGTGTGTTCTAGTTGTCCACCAAGGTTGTAACTTATAGTCGCTGAAAGCCCTTATATAATTGCCATTATAAATTTAAGGACTCCTATCAAAGGTGTCTTGTTGAATAAGCCCAGGATGTTACAGAGTCACTGCACAAACCCAGAAGCTCCACTTACACTTTTATTGCACCTCCTGTACTGCCCTTTAAAGTCAAAACACAGTAACTACATATTTGGTCAAAGTTGAGTTATCTGGTATCTGTTGAACAATATAAAAATGATTCAGCCACAGAAATGTGAAATCTAATTATTTTAGTTAGCTAGTTAAGGCTAGCCAGAGTGCTGGAGTCTGTAACCGAAAAATCTATTTTGACACTCAAACATATTCACTGAGTTTCTTATACCAAATAAATGATGTAGCTATAGCTAAGACTAATTATTGAGCATGTCATCGACCAGCAGTCGCAGCCATCTCTGTAGTCTCTAACTCACACAAGTTTGATCTCATGTGGTTAAGCTACCACTACATAAGAACATCTTTTTATGTAGATACTGCATTTCCCTGCCCTTTAAATTGTCAAAACATCAACTGCATTATCTAAATGGTTGTGTCAACGATTAATAATCGGCCTTAACAGGCAAACAATTAAGGTCACATATATCTGTTACACAGTTGAGCTTTTTTTCTCAACTTCACTTCTTTTTTTCTCTAGTTCCTGCTCTCTGCTATTTTAAGGCAGTGTAGGATAATTAGGCTCCTAACGGCTCTAACATCCACTAACTTCCTCTCTGCTGTCAGCTCCCACAGCTAATAAGTCAGATCACACCTGACCCTAACATACGCCAGCAAACACAGGTTAAAGGCCAACGGATCCATCAGGCTGAACACACGTCCCCCAGCAGCTCAGAGACTAAAGTCCATCAGCAAAAAGTGAGATGAATTATGTAAAACTTTCTAAATGTCAAACCACTCATCAATTTACTGTCTGCAATTTACAATTAGCCAGCAAACATCTGACATTTCAGAGCAAAGAGTAGTTTGAATTTGTTAGAATTTCATGTAGGTTTCAGATTATACAGTCAAGGGAATAAATGCCTGCAGGTAATTACAACTTTGCAGTTTATTCTAGCCCTGAAGGTGACTTAATTGTTCTGAATAAGTCATAAATTTAGACAGGTGACAATCATTTTTACAAGTGTCAGGACTGTCCTGAAAAAGCTTCCTTTGAGAAAGGAAACTCCCTTTGCTACTCTAAACACTAATGAAGCAACACAGGCACCATCTGCTCTGACAAAAACTGCAATGAAATAAACTTAATTCATCCGCCTGTGTTTGTGTGTGGAGGCAGGAGAAACATTCATTTGATTCTGATGAAACAGCAGGCTACAGCTCTTCTCTGTGAGCCGATTAGAAACATTATGATTGTCTGGTTGGGGACTGATCAGAGCTGGGGCTTTTCTCCAGCTGAGCGCTGAGGATGTAAAAGGATTTCTGCTGTATCAGCGCTTATTGCTGCATTTTTGTCGCCTCCCTGGCGTTAACACGGAAGCATACTTGCGTGTGTGTGTGCACGCACAGCAAGAAAAGTAAGACCATTTATCCTTTAACTTCAGGACAATAGTGTTGACTGCAGATATTCACACACATACTTTATAACATACAATAGTGTCTCTAAAGGTTCTCCGTCATCCAGGTCATAGTTACCCAAGAAAGGTTAAAGTCAAGGATAACTGGCTGAAGATACTCAAAGCTGTTTTGCCTCTCATCCCAAAAGGTTCTTCATTTCTGCTGTGTGACCTGTATCCAAGAAGATACTGACAAGCAAAACATCTCAGAGTATTTTGAACCAAGTCCAGTTAGCCTTGATTTTAACCCACCTTGGACATACCGCAATGTTTTTAGGGTCTAGGATTAGCAATATAGGTCAGTCCAAACAACTACTCAATGGACTGCCATGAAATTTTGTACACACATTCATGGTCTCAGTTTTACCGTATCTAGTAAAATATTTCAACATCTACTGGATGGATTGGCCCTAAACCTATGGTTTATGACTAAATACCAGAAAAACAAATGACATTACCATCATCCTCAGCATGCTAACATGCTCACCCATTGTAAACATTAATCCTGATGAGCATCAGCATGAGAGCATTGTGAGCAAGCAAACATTAGCATTTTAGCTCAAAGGACTGCTGTCTGAGTACGGCCTAACAGAGACACCGGCATGGCTGTAAAGTCTTAGTCTTGTTTTGATTCAGCTTCTAAAACCAACTCAACAGCAAAGACAGATTACTGCGAGTAAAGAAGTAAGACATTTGTTGCATTTTATTCCTAATGACTGGTTCAAGACACACTGGGAGAGCCTTCAAGTAGGCAGCTGATGCTGTCTGTCTGCTGTCAAGGAACTCTGTCACTGCAGCTACGATTTCACCATCTGGGCCTCTCCTAACGCCTCTTTTCCACATGTGACGCCCTTCCTCCACAACAAGCACACAAACAGGCACACAAACACACACATTGCATTGCCCAAGCAAGGTGGATCAATTTCACCCCCACAGACGACTCAACAGAAGAGCTGGTGAAGAGTGGCCACTGAGCAGTGCCTGTGCCAACATGTCTGTCCACATCAGCAGTGTATATGACAAGCAGCTGTAATCCTAGAAAATCACATGCAGCCTTAATGCATGTGTAACTTCATTTAGGGCCTAAATAATGTAGAAACTTCTCAAGACAGCCGCGAGTAATTGTGTTAGGCTGTTAGCAACTGTTAATCAGCTCTCCGCTCAGTCTCCGCAATTACCCGAGGGGAAAAAGACACTTAATATAAACAACAAAACAAGGAAGAATGAGGGAGCCGGCCACAAACAACACATTTCCTGATTCCAGTCTATTAAACTATTATCTCAATATGGTTATTAACAGTATGTATACATGTAAACATACCGCATGTCACAGAAAGTACATCATACTTCATGATTTCAGTGTCTGCTTACAAAAAGACGGGTCTGCCTACATCAGCTCTCAGTCTGGTCAAGCTCTTATAGAGTAACAAGGACATCCCAGGCATCCAGCAGGTAATAAAAAAAGAATCATTTTAGCAGTAAATACTTTAATTAATTATTAAATACTTGTTAGACAGTGAAAATACACCAATAAGGTCTGTGTATTTTCAGTATCAGGTGCATGATCAGGTGCATTGTTGTTCATTGAAACTTGATAATCTGTGTTGACATCAAAGTAACTGGTAAATGAACCTTATATGATGACTCCATCCTACCCTGACATACATGTCACAGAGATTTTTCAAGGAGGCATGGGTCCAGTTTCCTGAAACAAAATGCTGCCAAAATCCTACTTGTTCAAAAAATGCAAAATATTTCTCGCTCACAGATACCAACAAACGCATTCCTTGACAAGCAAGAACAGCACATTTGAGGTGACTTACTTGAGCCCAGGAATGTCAAGTATATTGGTGAGGCCAGTCCAGTTTACGTCCAGAAGCTAAAATATGAAATAAAATGCAAATGAGAACATGCCAGGTGATCAGGCTCCTACAGTAGAAAGTATGAATGACTTTAAATTGATCCAAACACTTTACTTTATTGTTTCCTGCTACATTTACCACTTCGCATTTTGTTTTCTGGCCAACAAACTCTGCTGATTAATGGCAGCAGAGACAAAGCTCACACAATTTGCAGCAAAATAATATAAATCAAAAGTTCTGTGGAAAAGTAGCTGCTGTTGTGGTCCACTCTGAAAACAAAGCACTACCTCACCCACTATACTGCCGGCGTATTAATTATTTAAGAAAAATGTGTGACATATTCTAGCTGGTTGTTGCACACAAATGTGCACAGGTTTGGCAAAAGAATGTAAATAAAATATAAAACAATAACTTTTGTTTTTTTCTGGCCTCGTTAAGGTTGTGTTGTTTTCCTTCAGCTTTTTAGATTTTCTATCTGAGTTTGCTTAACTACTTATCTAAGTGTTTATTTGGATCCTGAGTGCACAATTAGCTACAGTTTATGAGCCACAACCACAAGACAGAAAGCACAGATCCTTTTATGAAAATTAATGCGAAAAAACACCTGCTAACTAAAATATTTATTAAAGCTGTAGCATCCCTCTGGGGTCTCATTAGTTTTCAGGGTATAATGAGGTCAGGGACAATGTTCTTTACTGCGGGCAAATGTCCCTCTTTTTAAGAAAACTGACACAAAACCAACCAATTGTTATTCTCTTTCTGTGTGACACTGGCAATAGGTTTGTCAAATCTGCACAAGAGAAGAAAGTACATCAAAGAGAGTGTGGATCAGCTGAGACTTGAAATGCAGGCAGATCCTACTTCTCAGCGAGCTTTAATGTCTTTCTGCCTGCAGGCTGAAGGTGCTTTGTGTTCTACACATACTCTCAGATCCTACTTCTCTGCCCAAGTTGCTTACTCTGCAGCAGATGCACTGAGCGCTGCAGAGGAGAGGGGAGCACTGCAGGGCTCTGAATGATGTGGTGGGGGTGTCTGAGAAAAGCAGAGTATCCTCAGATTTGGGGAGCTGTAACCTGCAAAAGTTTGGGTTTGATCAATTAAAAAAAAATCAGTTAATTTTTCGATTGTTTCAGTGACTATTATTTCCCCTGATCTCAAACCTCATCTAGGTTGTCATTATTTTGAACATGTTGCATCCTAAAGATATTTCATCAATCATAAAATAGATTATCATTATGTTCAATCTTTTAATTTATCAATACATTTGTTTAAAGTAACGAATCACACATTCACAATATCAGTAGTATGGAGTACATATTGTGCACTGCTGGACTTCAAGTGAGCCGGAAATCTCTTCAGAGGTCTCACAGCAAAATGTGTTGCTTCTTTTTATTTACACTGCGCCGAGTCACATTAGTGTGATCCCACCGGCCTGTCATGGCCAAGACCTCTTATGGTCTGGAAATGTTTCTATTTCATCTGGCAGTCAGGATCAGGCCTTATATGGCACGCTGAAAGAAAGAGTTATTTTGATTCCAGGAGAGACAATGTGCAGATGGGTTTTTTTGTCCACAGAAAATTGCCTTAGCAATTTATTTTTTCTCTTGTCCAGGATAACAACGTAAATTTCCCTCATCTAGACTAGCAACGAAGCAAAGAAGACTGAAATGCGTGAGATGTATGTGTGTGCTAGAGTGTGTGTGTTTATGCATGTATAGACATGTGAGGATGCACCAAGGTTTCCTGGGTAAAGATGCTGCCTTCTCCCTCCTACAGTCATATCTCCACCTTCAGTTTTAGCTGAGTGCCTCGGGTAGAGAAATCTGCTAAAGTAGGGCTGGCTTGATCTGCAGCTATTTAAAGCTCTGCTATAGTTCCACTGGGTCCACCCATTTGGTATAAATCGGTCAAACATTTTTAAGCTGCGCAGCAGTGGCTCTGCACAGGGGTTGAGCAGCAAGACTGATGTAAGGTGCCCTGGAAAAGATGTAGATAATGTAAGCAACTGCCAAGGTGGATTGCAACTCATGTAGAGTGAAGAGTGTTTAAGCTGCAGAGCATGGAGCATGGACAATGTTGTTAGCAATGCCAGAGAAGGGAAACATACTGATATTAAACTTGTAGTTAGTGTTAAATGAAAGAAACACATTGCGCTGTGATTCAGACTTGAACTAAAGCTAAGTTTTAAAGTCCAATTTAGGTCCATTATTTCTGCCTGAAAAAGGCAGAAAGACTGCCATTTGTTTTATGAGGTGCAATATTATAACACTAAGTGAGAATCTAAAATATAAAGAGAACCAAACTGACGTATAAAAGATATTCAGGTTACGTTGTGATGGCCACAGAAATAGGGCCAACCTTGGCAAAAATAGGGAATGTAGTGAGAAAGCCACCGCCATGTAGAATAAGAGTATAACACTAAATGGGTAGTGTGTTGTACTGCTGCACCATCTCTTTAGGAGACATCTGTTTTGGTATTTCAACATACAAATCCCAGTTTAATAGCCTCTACTCTAATCATATCGCATTTATTGCGACGGCAGTGTCATTATAACTCCCACTGCTGCTCTTCTAAACAGCTTTAATTGAATTAACCAGGGTCGTATTATCAGCGTCTGCACTTACTGGCTTCTTGAGGAAGAACACAGACAGAGCTCCAACAAGAGGCATATCACCCAGCAACGGCTCCATCACCACTCTCAACACGCCATGGAGCTATAGAAACACAAGAGGAACAAATTGACACATATTCACAAAAGGAGAACTCACCCCCCACGCGCTGGCCCTTGACATTCCTCAGCAGCGGTTAGCTGTAGCACATGATAGGTTGGAAACTCGATCACAGCCCGACTTGACACCTGCCACGTGTCATCCACCACCTTCTCCATAACATATTATGACAATTACGGGGATTGTGGTATTGGAAGTGCTCTACGTGTGTCATGTGGACGCCACACAGCTGCTCTAATCCTCACCAGGGGACAAAAGATGTCTGAATTCTAGCACCAATTTATTTGTTTTCGAGGGTATATAATTGTATTTTCAGGGTGGATAGTAAGAAAAGTTTGACCAAATAGAATAGTCTCTGGAAGAGAAATTAAGCTAGTGAACATATTACTAAAGCACCAGTGAAATCAATAAGGCTGTTGAAACTAATGAATACCAATAAACCAATAAAATCTCTTGTAGCATTCAAAGTTTATTGCATTGCATTCATTTGAGGACCTATTTCTGTGATCAAGGGAGGTTCAGTTTGAGAGAAAGCTGGCAAACTGATCCTTCACCTAAGAAAATTACGCACTGCAAGAATTTTTTTCATTTAAAAATCTATCAAACATCTTTCTATGAGGCTGAAGAGGCTATATGCTTTTAAATAGGACATAGCCTCTAAGAGGCTATGTCCTATTTAAAAGCAGGTTGTCGTACACGAGCGACTCACTGGAAAGACCATTTCCAGATAAATAGATTTGACTGCATTTTGAGATCAATCAAGATCTTTTCAAGTGCAGTACCCGTGGTGAGGATCGTGAAAGGCTGATATTAAATAAACGATAAAAGACCAACATCAGCCAGCGTTTAACCCCACTCCTCACAAAGCCATCAGTAATCTCAGCGTTATCATGGAGTCACACGCACCTGCTCTGTGTAATGTAAACCAGCTCAAGGAGTGATGGGGACTAATGTATCAGTGGTTGATAATGGGCTGGGGAGATATGTAGGCCTGCTCGAGTTACATAATGGGGACAGAGAGCAGCAAATGTCTCCCAGGGACAGACCTACCAGCAATCGGTCTCCAAGGAGGCACAGTGATTGTTTTTGTCTGCTATGTTCTAGTGCAGCAAAACGCACAAAAGGGCCAAGGACATACAAGAAAAACAAAACACACTTCTGTAGGCAGGTGCTACAGAGAGCAGGAGGATGATGCAAATTAAACCCTTTATTTGTTGAAAATGATGATAAATACATATTTAATAGAGAGGCTCAGCCTGTTAAGGTCATTATAATCTTTCACAGTCATTCAAAGTCAAACCTTTCTATACTGATATTTTTATTGTCTCTTGTGGTCCTGTTTTCATTTTGTTTGCTTTGTGTTGCCACACTGTGTTGTTGTGTGCCACTCTGAGTCACTGTCACATCCATGACTCTAGTTTGTTTTTCCCTTCCCTGGTGTCCCTTGTGTGTTTTATCTGGGTGTTTTGTGTGCTGTGGGCCCGCTCATAATACACACCTGCCTCTCATCAAGCTCATTGCGTTGCAGCATATTAACCCACTGATAAAATAATCTCGTGATGAGAGACTTAAGAAACCGTGTTAGGTCACTCATCGCCAAATCGTTTTATCAGTCACTGTGGTTGTTTGTGCTTCAGGCCTCTCTTGGGACTTCTGAGATTCAGTACTTCCCTGTGATTTTTTTTTCCTCCTGCGTAATTGTGTTTTTCCTTGTGCTTCATTTGCCTGCCTGCTGTGATCCAGCTTTCCACCAGTCATCTCTTCAGCCAGCCACGCCATTCACTCGTGTCCCCAGCCGTCGGTCACCACCCTCTGCCTTTGCCAGCTGCCTCTCACTCCATTTCCATTCTCCGTTCCCCTTACAATAAATACCCCTTTTTATATTCATCCAGAGTCTGTGTCTACTTTTGGGTTCAAAGCTGCAAAATCATAATCATACTCCTGTTTTATTTGATTATCTGTTTATTTGTTCTATGGTCATTTTTTTCAGATTTGTCTGTAATATTTTTTTACTTTAGAAATTCTGGATAGTTTTACCTCTTGAGGCCTCAAAGAGGTTAAAAATAAAACAAGATTATAATCAAACTCATCAGAGGAGAAATTTACAAATGTGCTACATGGACATTTTGTTTTTGTTTCTATTTAGTTCATTATTACATGATTAAGTACAGTCTCATCTGTATGAGTACATACGAATCATTTGTTATTTCCAGCGTGAGATATTCATACAATATAAGCACATATTTAATAGACTTCACTGAACAGAAATAATAAGAAATGTTGTAGGGAAAGGGGAAAAGCTCCAAATAACTTCAGCATCCTGTTATTATATGCTATACAAAAATACAAGTTGCTGTTCATCTAATACAAAAACAGCCTCTCAACTTACAGACAGAACTGTAATTTTCAGAATTTTACCTGAAATCACTGCCTCTTTTACATCCAATGTTTTATTTTATTTTCTAACAACTATTGTGGAGGCCAAAAGTCACAGCCAAAGAAAAGTCCCGCTACGAGGATCATACAAAAGGTATTTGCTTACCTGGATGTTTTTAATGCCGGCTTTGCAGTAGTAGCGTTTGATGTCTATGTCAATCTCTGTGTTGCCAACAAAGCTGAGTGACAAAAGCACAAAATATGTCTGAGAAAAAAATCCTTGTGTTATTCATTATCTTCATGGTGTTGTTTTTAAACTCCTGTTGTATAAACATAAACACAAACATGCATTATAGGGGTTTCCCATGGATGTGACTTGACTGTAGTCACTGAGCTTATTGAGTCATTTTTAACATTTAAATCCTGTAATTTTCCAGCAGTTATAATTATTAAGATTTTATTAAATCAAATGCCAGTTTTTAATACTATTTTGGTTGGCTTTATTTCAGCAATACCCATTCAATGTATTTACATTCAGTAATTACCTCACTATACATAAGTTTTTATTGTTATTGGCGGAGTCTGCCATTCCCGCGCTGGATTCAAATTTTATTCATTGACAAATGTAATCCAGCATTTAACTTTATCTCACTATCTCACCCTCACTATTTACTGTTCACTCTCCTAACACCATATCAGACCTGTATTAAGTAACTGTTAATGCAAATCCAACATTTCCTGCTTCTGTTGCTTAACATAAAAACCTGCAACTTGTGAAACAGATGGGCTTTTATAGCAAAGCAATACATTTATCTGTCACAGAAGTTAGCGACAGCAATCATATGTAAAATAAGCATTCTGCATTTTTTGAATAAGTTTCCTGCAGGGAAGAAAAGAACAGGATAGGTGAGCCACAGTGAGCAATTACATGAAGAGCTGCAGGCAACAGGCTGCACACCTCCAACCACTCAGCAAGGTAACCCAATCTGCTCTGCTGTTATGTGAAAAACTTTTTGCTCTGTGTGCAGCACGAAATCCAATTATTCAGTTATCATTGACTGAGTCTGTTTGGCTGCACTGCAAACAGACACCCAAGGAGCTGTTCAGTTGCATTTCTGACAAAGTAGCTGCTCAATGAATGTTTGCTGTAGCATTATATCGCATCTTCCTAATGTCACCAGTTATCAATCAGAATCTGAAATCTTAAGGACTTTAACTTTTGACAGCATCATTTCTCATCACCACTCCACTGATTTTGCACATCAAAGTCTGTGTACAGGTCTTGGGAGTACAATTGCATACGTGTGAGAATGTCTGTTGTAGCTCCGGAGGGAGATGTTTGAAATGTGATGTGCCATTAGTCGCAAACAATAATGATTTAAAGAGGGATCTGGTAGGCTCACCTGATCTGTAGGTCCATGATGATCTGTCGCTTATCCACATTTTCTGTATAAACCTTGACCCCGTTGACCCTCAGGGGCTTCACCGCAACAGAAGGAAACATTATTACCACTACACCACTCCAGTCCATCAACACTACACCAACACCTCCACCCCTCCCAAACTCCCAAGCAGCTAGTACAAGGTCGACCCCTCTTGTGATCCCATGTGGAAACTATTTATGAAACCAGCACATATGTCTGCGATGTGCATGTATGTTCACGTTCAAGCTCCCGTACGCCCTCACCAGCTGTCCCAACGGCACCTGCTGCCAGTGGCCTGTTCTGTCACTGCTGAAACTACACACGATCAGTCTCAGAGCCATGTGTGAACACTAAGAGGCGCTCACTTTGTCTCCTATGTCGATCTTGCTGAAGCAGAAGGTGCTGAGGTGGGCGTTGGACTCCTTTACTGCTGGCTCGATTGTCTCGAGGAACAGCTTCTCCACAAACTTGGAGATGTACGGCCACATCTGTTTCACCGTCTGAGGGGATGCAGGGAAAGAAGAGTGAACTTAGTAAAGTCTTGATGGCATAAACAAAGAAAATGTTGCCTTTTCCATTATACCATCACCCTCTTTAGGCTATTCTTGCTACCTCATAAAGGAACATCTCTGCACACGGTGAATGATAGTTACTTTAAAATATTCAAAATGTAGTTCTATTTAAGTAGAATCTTGTCAGACTCGTACACATCACGCAGAGACACCAACAAATTAAATTTTGATTTCAGCGACTTTAATGTGCATTTGAGTGCTTTAAAATTTACATCCAGGTTGCCGCCATAGGGATTCACAAGGGTTAATGCATTTCACAGCGTTGTATGTTAAGTCAGGCAGCATGTTAAGTGAGATGTGCTGCAGTGCACAGTGTGGCAACATTCACAGCCCCAGCAGGAAGAGGAGAGATCAGAAGAGCAACAGACATCCCATTTACTCCACTTTATAAAAAGCAAAAAGGAGGACTTCACTCAAGCAAACATATTCAAGTGACAGCCACTCGATTCCTTACCTTGTTTAGCCACTCCACTCGCTCTACATCTGGGAAGTGGACCTACAATGGAGAAAGCAGAGCAGATAATCTCTGGTCTATGGTGCTTTCAATAAGGCTGCTAATGCAACATTTTAAAGGCAAGTCTATGTGTGGTGAGATCTGTTCCTCCAGCTATCAGACTTTAAATTATATGCTCTTGTGTGATCAGTAAAACTGAAAGCTTGCGATTAAACGTCAGTTTTTATAAACGGAACTTGCATTTATCTTTGTGAATTTCTCTTTACAGTTTAAAAAGCCACCACTTTGGAGAAAATCACCAGATACTGAGGTGCAGAACTGCACCAGAAGTGTGCGGACCCTTCTTCTTTTCCATTCCAATCTGTTTCACTTTCACTTTACTATTGTATGTAGTGCACAACATTAATCCCTTTTGCTAACACAAATTTCAAATTTACTTTCAAAGATGCTTAAAGCCAGACAATGGGTAACACAATATCTAAAATAAAAATTTAAAAATAAGGCACATACATGTTTAGACAATACAAAAAAAGGGAAGAGCACAGCACTGTACTAAATAGTGTTAACATCCACGTGACCGTACTAGTGTATGTTAGTGGTTTTGTTAGGTACAATATAGTTTAATTACACCATCATTACAACAAGACAGATCCTACTGCCACACTAGCAGCTCTGTGGCACATGTGCCAAATTAAAGTGTGTTTCTACCGGGTTTTGATGCAAGAGACCATTTGCAAGAAGCTCGATGATATGGAGTGGTTGCTTGATAAAAAAGATGAATAGGTTTCAAAACACTCCTTAAGCAAGAGTGGATTTTAATACAATTTGCATTTCTAGCTGAAGAATCCACTGATCTTATGACCTTTCTTTTCTCATGACCTATTTATTTCTCATCACATTTTGAGTAAAATATATTCATGTTTTTTGCCAAATGCTTTTGAATTTACAGGTAAATTAGACAATATGATTAAGATTACCTTGATACTGAGTTATTGTAAAGTTAATGGATTCCAAAATAAACCCCAAATCATTATTGAATAGCTCTTAAGTCTCAACCAGACCTTCACAGATATCCACTCGACAACTGTGCTGAGAAACTGAGCTGCAGTTTGATTAATGATCTTGAACGAACTAAGTAAAACGAGCATTGATTTAACATGAGGTAAAATAAATGCCTTGAATAAAGTCAATACCATGCACAAAGGTGTGCAGCGATACACACAACACCTTAATAAATAACAGATAAACAACCCTGCCTCTCCATCCCACTGAAGCGAAGGCATTTATTCCCTAATCTCATCAGTAAGATAAGGTGACGCGTGTTGCTGAAGTGCTGGTGAGATATGACATGCAGTGCGACAGCTACAAGGGACAGCTCTATTCCTCATGGAGGAAGCAAAAGTGCTTATCCAGCATTTGTGTCAAACTGTGGATAAAGCAGTGACAAGAGCAGGACGGCAGGGAAAAGAAAGTCGTGTTTAATAGGACAGATTCAGGCCTATAGTTTTGTTAAGAGGTGGAACTAAAATCATCCACTGGCTTCATTGTTACACCTGACACAGTGACCTTACTCAGAAAATGTAGGTGGAGTAATGGATGGTACAGATAACTGAGCTGTGCAGCAGAATGTGAGAGCAAAGCATCTTAATTGTTCAGCTCGTTACTGTGTTGGTGTAAAACTAAAAAGTCATTGGAGTCTATGTCTTTAAAGTGTTATTAACAAGATGCTCTGGATTTGAAAACTAAGAGGGTTATTCTCCCTAAATTCAAACTGCCTGAAATGAACACACGGAGTCTTAAAAGTAATCAGCAACTGGAAACAAATACAAAATACACACTTGTTATTAATTAGACATTATATATAAATGAGGCATCATATTTGTATCTCAAGAAAGTACAAAAGTACCAGCGCTCCAGCAAACAAACTATTTGGTTCAGCGGACATTTAGCGCCTAGTACTGATTTCAGACACATAATGCTTTACTACTGTTTGTGTCCCATGTGGCTTTAAATTCTTTTGAACAAAATAAAATGTTTATAAGGCTTTTAGTGTAAGTAGCTGCTTCACCAGCCAGCCAATGGACTTACCCCATGCAAATACTTTAAATGAGAGTATAAATTGGAACAAGGAGGAGCACACTTCAGCAATAGAAGTTTGGGAATGGGTCACTTCTCCAAATAAGCCTTTTGTGAAAGCGGTGCAGTGTCTGTTAATGTCTGCATAGTGGGGAGAAACTGGCACTGGCCAAGATTTGGGAGCTATAATTGGCGAAAACCCCCACCTCTGAAGACAGCACTGTATCGATGCAGTGATTAGTGCACAGCTGGGCATGCTAATCAATTGCTGTAAAGCCTTGGATGGTGCAAAATCACTATTTCCTGTGATGGTCATGCACACCCACATGATGTATGACCACAGCTACATGTAGTGCTTGACTTTAAGTTTAATTTATCAACCACAGACTTAAGACAAGGTCTGCTGAAGCCATTCAATAATGCCATTTCCCTCTAAGTGGGATGCTGGAGATCTACCCCATCTAGCTCCTCCACCCCCATTTAACAGCATGAATGCCACCTCAGCCATGTGTCAGCAGAATAAGCTTTTTACTGTTCTCAAACCACAGGGCTGCACTTAACATCACAAACCAGTTGGGCTGTGTCTGTTTGATCAGTCTGATATTGAAAGTGGTGGATTTATATAAGTTAAGCTCAGACGGGAGGGTCACTTTAATTTTCATCTGGGCTCCTAAAAAAGGTTTTAGTGAAAATGCATCTCACTTCAATTTCCACTACAGAAGAAGCATTTGAAGAGGCTTATCGACTGTTTAGCTCTATCCATTGGTATTATAGAAGAAACGTAATTTAAATTGATAATAAATAAACAATGTATAACCTCATTAGGGAAATTAAGTGCATTTATTGATTCTAACACCCAAAAAAGCCAAGCCATTTACTTTCCCATTGAGGCTATAATCCAGCTCCCTCCAGACACAAGTTAACGCCATAGATGTCTAACACATCTTTTTCAAAGTCACTACTACTGGGCAAAAGTCACATAACATATGTGGCTATGTGACAAACACTCCAAACATTATTTTGTGGGAAAACACTACCTGCAGTTCATCTTAGGGTTTACTGAGTATCTCTAAAACATCATATATTCTTATGTTGTCATCTGAGTTGCATGTTGTGTTGGGTTATCTCATTGATTTACATACTTTGGATGCTGAGTTTAGGTCTTGTTTGAGGTTTTAGGAGATTCCCAGCAAAACCCTAAGCACTACGCTGTTAACCCTGACATGGAAAATTACCCCCTAGTGTTATCCAACAATCTAACAAGTGTTGCAGTAATGGAGTGAGATTCTGCAAGAGAGATAGCAGTCTGAATCCCAAAATAACAGGGACCCCGTGGGCATGTTTCCTTTCCAGAGTGGTGTCTGGTTTACCATTGTACCCTGCTGTATTTAGACTGGGAGTAATGTCAGTACTGGGGGGACAGCTGCTCCATCACAGCTTTACAGCTCAACTCTGCTCCTCCTGCTCTTGTCAGCTGATTGTTTTTTCCTGGAAACTCAAAAATATTGATCACAAAAATACCACATGCTCTTCGGAGAAAGAGCTCAGCAAGGATAAACGACAGTGGATATTATTCCACCTATTGTATTTGACGGAGTGTCTTACCCATGGTGGTAATTCAGAGGTCATCAGACTCTGCTTGGCACTTCTCTCCTCCTGCTCAAAGAAAGCAAGAGCTCGGCTCAGTCGGCTGTTTTTCCCTGCTATGTTTCTCCTCCAGCAGAAAAAGAGAACAAGTCCAATCAACAGCCAACTGAAACTGAACTCAAAATACCCCAATGCGTAAATGGGGAAAATGAGAACAAACGTTTTGGCAACGTGAACCCAGCTCTGAGCCAGCTCGCTGGTCGAGGACATCGGGGTATCATCGGGCATGTTCTCTGCTGAGGGAAAGTTGGGGCTCGGGGGTGCGTGTCCATTCTCCTTGGGTAAAGAGGGGCTTGCATTGTGTGAATGGGGTCCTCGTACAGATGTCATGCTGTCTTTAGAAATGTCTCTGTGCTCCGGAGTCCGTCTTCAAACTGTTAAAATGCGGATAAGGTTGAGTGACACGGTTCCCATGTGCGAACGGACCGAAGCTGTTCCTCTCGGTTCTCACGTCGGCTCGCCTGCACACCGGCCCATCGCCTTCGGAAGAATCGTTGGCATTGACCGCTTTAGTTTCCCAAACAACTCAAAGACTGGCAATGCATTCCCGTGATTAGAGTAAGCAACCGAGTAAGTCCAGTCCACAGCTCTTCTCACCCTGACTCGACACAGGTTAGAAATAATCATCTCCAAAAAACGTACAGGAATCATGAACTGAGCGCTCTCGGAGGGTCCGCAGCCTAGCTAAAGCGACAAAACACCGCCATCTGGTTTTCAGTAGCGGTAAACACAGCTTGTAATTCTCAATTATATCAATACTGTGATAACATCAAAGTACTCGTCAACAAGCTTAAACTATATATGAGAGAACAAACACTTGAAATTGGTCGTATTTAAAACAAATGCATATCTTACTACCTAGCTTGCTTGCTATCATACGCCAGAGCCCTTCAGATAGGAACGGCTGTGTAATGAAGAGCACTGCGAAATCGATCAACAACAAACAAGTTTTATCTATACCAAATTTTAAATAACCCCATATACAACCAGATGTAGTAGTGTACATCGTTATAGTCATTTAAAACATCACTAAAATATTGTATTTGTAACAAATTCATGTTCAGAAATAAAGTCGTTGGCCGTTGCCACGGCAACTGCTTGTTGATTCAGGGGTTGCTCTGCTGCTGATTAATAAGCCTGTTGTCAAGCTGAAGTGACGCGTTCTCCTTGGTTTCGTCTTACTGCGCTTGCGCATTAGAGATTTACTGTCATGGCGGCGTTGTTACAAAAATATGAGCTAATTTTCGGCGATTGACTTACTTAAAAAATAAAAACACAGAGGAGAACATGAATAGCGACAAGGTAACAGCTTTATATTGGACTTTTCCGTGTTCGGACTAAAGTTGAAATGTTTTTTCAGTAGAAAATGCCATGTTCGCTGTGGTAGTGATCAAATGTTAATGTTATCTTAGGAAATGAACGCTGTATTGCTGACTGGTATGGATTTGGTTTGATGTCGTGAAAATATGTTTATGTTTTCATTGAGTAAACATTGATATGGTCATTCAGTGAACATTAAATGTATCTATTTAGAAAATAACTAAGGAAGACACGTGGAGACCAGCAGACCTGAAAAGGCACATCAGGGTAAGTTTTTGAGAGTTTAGGAAAGGGGTTGAAGAAGGTGATGAGTCAGGCTGGATTTATATCAAAAGACAAAATGACATCCAAATATTATAAATGGCTGTATTTTCTCTTTTTTTAAGGAGGAAGGACGTGGTGATGACTATATTAGCAGGCGAGGTGACAGTGAGAGAAAGCTCAGAGGTGGGGAATCTATAGAGAGACGCCGCAGGGACCCAGAGCAGGAGTACAGACGAGAGAGAGACAAGCAGAAGGAAAGGGAGAGTACAAAAGAGAGAAGAGATGAAGACGAAAAAGACAGATATGCAGATCGACGGAAAGAGGGCTCACGTGATAGAAGAGCCGATATGGAAAGGGAACGAAGAGATGAGATGGACAGGGAGAAGAGAAGAGAAAGAGACAAGTTGGTGGATGAAAAAAGGTACGTTGAAGAGAACAGAGACAGAAGGCGAGATAGAGGGGAGAAGACTGAGAAGGAGAGGGACACGGAAAAACACAGAGATAAGGAGAAAGAGAGGGAAAGGAACAGAGAGAGACCCAACAAGGAGGACAGGTACAAAAGGAAGGAGGACAGAGACAAGGAAAGAAGGAGAGAAGACCAGGACAGAGGGCACAGGACTGAGAAGGAGAGAAGGAGACATGAGGAAATTGGAGAAGGAGAAAGAGATCGGATAGAAAGACATGAAAGAGAGAAGAGAGATCGACATCGAGAGAGAGATCGACACAAAGATAAATATGAAGACAAGAGGAACGACAAAGACAGACGAGAGAGACATGCAGACAGAAAGGAACTGAAGGAGGAAAACGGTAAGGCCACAGCAATGTGAACTCTTAGCTTGCCACATTCACAGGATTATTATTTCATATGTCTTTCTGATTTCAGTGCACAAAGAAGAACATAGAAGACATAAAGAGGAGAGAGAAAGGAGACGCAAAGAGAGAGAATATCATGTAAGCATCTTCTGTAATATTAATTGTTCGTCACTATTTTGCATTTTTTGCTTATATCTCACAACTCTAGATCATTTCACTTCAGAGTTATGACTTGTTTGGATTAATGTAGTTGTGTCAGTATCCTTTTGTGACATTGTTGTGCTGTTCTCCAGGATGAAAGGTGGAAGCATGACAGTGAATCCAGGGAGCATAGACACTTGAAGGGTTCAGGTGAAGAGGTCAGGCCTCACCGTGGTGACAGAGAGCGAGCAGAACTGGACAAACACAAAGAGAGAAGGCACAGAATGGAGGAGGAGGAACCAGAAAGAAATCATCACAGAGACAGGACCAGCTCTAAGAAATCAGCATCTGACAGTAGTCATAGGCATGAGACTAAAACTGAGGTCTGGATTTCCATAAGTTGCCTTTATGCTGTAACCTGTATGTCTTTTTCTTGTCTGTTTATGGTTCCCTAATGTATTTTATTTCTCCCCATGTTACATTTTTGTGATCCAGGATGTAGCCAAGGTATCTGAGCACTGGGCAGCAAGTGTGAAAAATGTAGGAGACATAGATGAGCCTGTAAGACTTTGGTGAAGATTTGGCAGAGCATAAACAATATAATATCATGCTAATTTCAATAGAGTTTGACCTCACAGCTACATTTCCTCTTGCTTAACCATATTTAAGCTCTGCAGCTGCAGCTGGTTATATGAAGTTATAAGCTGAAAATATTCAGCTTGAACTGATTGCAGGTGAATTAGTCTTATTGTTTGGCCTGTGAGCCATCTGCTGTCTGTGCTGCATGCTCTGCAGTCATTTCCTTTTACAGTACTTGCAACTTCACATTCACTGTAGTGCTGCATCATTGAAAAAGCTTCTCACACTCATTAAAGCATTTAAGATATTTTCTACTTCATGCACTTATGCAGGTTGTCAAAGATGAGGATTTGGCTGACCAGGAATATGAAGATGACTTTGAGGTAATGAAACAGCATTCTAATTATAAAATCCTGTGAACCAAATTCTGTTCTTGTTTTTTTGTTTTGTCATCATGTTTAAATTTTATTTTTAACATTTATCTACTCATGTTTGTGTTACTTTTACATGTTTACGTTCTAAGAAACTGGTGAGTATTCACAGCTATTACGAGTGCATCCATTTTCATTCTTATAAGATGCAAAGTCACAGCATCTTGTTTTTGTTTTTTTAGTTTGTATTATGCAATAAGTGATACATTTCTCTGTTCAAAGGATTATGAGGAGGACTTTGAGGAGATGGATGACAGCACAGATGAAGGTGAGGACGAGAAGGAGTCACAGCATCCAGAGGTGGTTGAAGAGAGGGAGGAACTTACACCACAAAGAAGAAATGAAATTGAAGAAATTCAGAAAGCCATAGACGAAGAGAACAAGAAAGTCGGAACAGCTCAGTCCAGACAAATAGCGAGCAGAGAGGAGGAAGATAGGTCAAGAGGTACAGTTTTTTGTCTTTTCTAAAAAACATCTTTCAAGTAAATCAGTTGATTTCATTGCGTGTTACAGTGTACCCAGATTCATTTTTTGATATCTGACCTGAAGATAGTTAATGTCTGCATATTTTGAATATAATATATTATATTTTGATATAATGAATCTTTGCTGCTCTGTCAATAGGATCTGAAAAGAACAAGAGTAGAGCCTCCCAACGTGGGAAGTTTATTGACTTTGTGGCCGCAAAGCAGCGTGAAGTCAACAAGAAAGTTGCCTCTAAACAGAAGTAGGTTAACTTGCAAAAAGTAATATTGTAATATGATTAAATGACTTTTAGCAAAGTGTATATGATCTTTAATTGTACCTTCAATGTGAATTTTTTTCTGATTACAGGAAACGCAGTACAGAGCTTCTTCGCTTGATTGATTTGGATTTCTCAATGACATTCTCCCTTTTGGATCTGCCCCCTGTTAATGAATATGACATGTATATTAGAAACTTTGGGACTGCCAACACTAAGCAGGTCAGTATTTGTTTGTTTACACAGACATCTTTAATCAAATTACAAAAGAGAAAAGTAAAATGTTCCATGTTTTCAGTTAAAAACATGTTAAATAACATGTGAAAACATCCTCCTTCTCAGGCTTACGTTCAGTGTAACGAGGATAATGCAGACAGAGACATTCAGACAGAGGAGATAGAGGTGTGTGAGAAGTGGACGCAGCATCCTCCGGAGAACAGTGGAGCCTGTGGTGGTGAGGAAAAGCCAATATTTTTCTTCAGATGAACTCCGTGTTCACATGTAGAGTTCAGTGACAGTGTTTTTGTTTTGACAGATCCAAACCTGTCCCAGGAAGCACGAGACAAAACCACAAGTGAAATAAACTTTGATTCACAGCGTCTGGCAGCATTTTTGCACTCAGCGTCACAGGTGATCGTTTACTCACTTATCTTTTGTATTTTGAAAAATGTTCTTGACTTCCTACAAGAAGGTTTTCAGGGCCAAGACTAATGCCTGTTGTGTTTTGTCAAGGTCATGGTTGTCCTGTTGGAAGAGGATCTAGCTGAGAGAAAATCCCTGAGGAAGCTGGCATCTCAAACAGACACACACTCTTTCAGCGATGGAAGTTTACAGCTCAACACTAAGTTGCCTTTTCTTTATGGTACACACCACGATGGGAGAAATCCATTTTGTTCTTACACTAATTGTGCTCCCAAACCACTTTAGTCTCATTAGTATTTTATCAGTTGTTATTTGTACCATAGCAGTTATTTAGAGTTTGCTGTTTAAAACCAGCACATGCATGTAATTACCCTACTCAGGGATTGATATATTTTTGCTTGTCAATTGCAGGTCGGAGTATCAGCCTGGTGCACTTTTCTCAGGTCCAGAGGCACACCATGATGTCAGTCCACAACCCTACGACTAAGCCCAGTGCTGTGCGTCTTGACAGCTGCACCATCATCTGCATCTGGAACATTTGGGAGCCGTCCAGACCTCAAAAAGTCCTTGTCTACGAATCCGAGGTGACATTTACATCTTCCTTTTTCAGTTATAGCAAAAAAAGTGACTTGCCTAGTAAAAGCCTAGTATCTATTTGCTCATTAACAGTAATTTGTATTGACTTGAGATCTACACTTAATCTTTTTAGGACAATTTAACTAAAACACTAAAACCAAAGGCGGGCCAGAAATCAAATCAGCCAGTAACTCACACAGGAACCAAAGTCACTTCACCTCCAACATCCACAAACACATCGACACCAAACACTGACAGTAACCCCTTTTAATGCTCACTGCTGCAGGTGCAGTGTTGTTGCTTCAGCCCGGGAAAGGCCATATTGGTGTTTGCGGGCACAGCTGTCGGCTCTGTGCTCCTGTGGGACCTGAGGGAGGATGCTAGTAACCATTACCGCTTGAAGATAGGGGAGGATGAGTGGACTTTCCGACAGCCCACCTTCTCCACCGGTATGTTACAGACGAAAGCTGACCTTTAGAATTCAGCTTATTTTCAATTCATGGACGGTTGATAATATTGCAGATGAATTTCTGTCCATGTTTCCAGTTTGAGATTTTTACAAGACAATTCACTCGTGCCATATTAACCATTTTACTGTTTTTGTATGTTTTGTATTTTTCTTCTCTGTTTCTTCACTGTTCCATTATACCTTACATTTTGTCATTATATAACGTAGGTTTACCAAGTTAAATTTAAGGCTTTTTGAGTCCTTGTTTCAAAGTCACACCAGCAAAAGTATGAAAAATAGCAATAAAAAGGGATGAGAAGGCCTAGAATTACTACCAAGTGCATGAATGTTTTGATAAGTACATCACATTTGTGTCAGTACTTGCCAGCAGTATATAACAATAATTCAATAATATCATGAATTAGTCATTAAACATTACCTGGACTTGGATAAGCAACAGAAAATGGATGGATGAATGGATTAATTCCACATATGAATTATAGGTCAGATGTCTGGGACAATAGTGCTGGAGATTTTCCAGCCTGTTTTGCTGAAACTGCATGTAAAAACATTTTATGAGTAATGTTGCTAATTAAAAATATTTTAGACCTTTGGAAAATTAAATTTCTAAGAGCTTCTAAGCCTTTTCAATACACACAACCCCTATTTTCCTGTAAAAAAATACCTTGTCATTGGTTATGCTGCTATATGCAGCTTGTATTTTGAGATTATAAAGCCTCTTGATCTTTACCTTGATCATTTTTGTTAATGTGTATTTCACTCTTTGCACTGCAATCCCAAGGAAATAAATGTCAGCAGGCACTAAATGGCATCACATCCTTGTTTACTGTATACTGTGGTTGAGGACTGCCCCTGCCCTTTCTCTCACTTATATTTCAGAGGCTGTTTTCAAACGTAGCGGCAGTGTTGATTCAGTGTGTGCTGATATCTTCTCTTTTATCACCTTGTCAACACAGATGCAGTGATGGCCGGTTCAGGCCATTTCTCATCTGTGACATCTGTAGAAGTCGTCCCCTCCACTGTAGCAGGGGTGCTGAGGCCAGAGGTGCCCCTTTTGGCATCTGAGGAAGGTGTGGAATGGCATAGTAATGGTTAACGCATTGATTGAAGATCTTGTAGATCATTTTATAAATGTGCCATATGTTTTTGAAATTTGCAGATGTCTTTTTATTTAATTGTTGTTCTGTTTCATTATCCAGAGTCATCAGGATTATCATTCCAGCTGGCTTCTCTGGATGAAAGCGGGGTTTTACATTTCTGGGTAGGTTGGGCGACGAAGCGGCAGGTGTATGCCGGTGTTCTAAAAACAACAGGAAGTTTGTTTTTGATTTGGCCACCTCACTAGCAGTTGCAACAGCTGTGGCTGGAACACGCTGCTCATGGAGGGAATTTAGGTACTTTAAAACAAAGCCTGACTACCGCAGATTGCGTAAAAAATTTCACTCTTTCTCAGAGTCCAACTCAGTCAAATTTACACACACAGACATGATTATATATATTTTCAAAATTACAGTGTCATAATTACCTCAGTCAGCAAATAAATCACAATAAATCTGCTTAGAAATCATAGCTGCTCCATTTGTTTGATTTGTTTTCTTCCGTTTCAAACTCCAGTAATAGTTCTCTGTAGACCATCCATGGATACTATACAAAGAGGAACTGCGCATATTTAATTGACAGTTTGACAAAATATACACAAATATAGGCTTTGCACAAGTGTAACCCAAAGCTAATGCAGTGACTCCATGGCAACATGACACGTCTTGTTTACAACCACCAAATTTAGTGGAACTGTAATGTTGTTTCCATGTGAGGCTCAGAATGAGACTCTCGTCTATCATTTCATGTACAAATATTTGCCCTGGGTGAAAACCTGTGGATACAGCAACTTTGAAAATCTTTGCTCTGTACAAACAGCAAAGTTATGCCATGATGGACCTGCATGATTTCCTCTCTGTGTCCATTAGGTGGTAGTGGAACTCCCAAAAGCCAACGAGGCTGGCTCTCCAACAGACCTCGGTAAGACAGTCACGTTTTTCAAGCACTCCCTCTCAGTCATACTCACATGTGGTACCAACTTTAGCCTGTCGTTCTCTCTCGCAGGGCTCAGACCTGGGGGCAAAGTGAAGTTGCTTCACAGCTCCTCCCTCCTCACTGCTGAGAGGTGAGATTGATAAACAGCTCGTGATGATCATCCGTCACTGCCAGCCACGGGGCTCAAAATACACCACAATGTGTTTGGCCAGTGCAACACAGCTGCTCTGTCGTGGTCATACGATCTTGTTTGTTATGTACTGTGGGCTGTTGTTTTTGTCACCTCAACATTTGATGGAAACATATCCACGGTCACGTATACGTGCAGTGTAAATGTGATGCAGTGTCGTGTTCCACTGTTGCACAGTTTGTTTTTGGCTGGGAATGCCGTGTCCTTTGACCTCCTGTTTGGCATTTTCCCCCTCTCTGGATCTATCCGGCTCTCAGGGTAGCACTACGAGATGCAGTGAAAACAGGGCCGTCGCAGACACTTCATTTAAAATTCCTCCCAACAGACTCCAATCATTTCTTTATTGGCACCAATATGGTAAGCATAATCTAGTCAGCCATACTGTAATTGTGATGTCCTTTTTAAATGAACCCTCTCATGATATTCAGAAATTATTTCCACCCCATGCCCTTTTGTGTCATTTTGTGACAGTGAGTTAATATCTTTTCTGTCCAGGGTCTAGTCAATCATGGAACGAGTCACGGTTTGAAGGCTCCACCAAAGTTTTACAGGTTTCAGGAGGGTGGAGTCCGGCCTGTTGATGTCAGTGCGATTCACTTTTCTCCCTTCAAGCAACACTTGTTCTTGGTGAGGGTGCAATTTTTAACACTTAGATTTTTTCCCCAAATTAGAAAATAATGTTTTTATTGTCTCCATAGAAATGTTAACGTACAATGTTAAGTGGCTATTAGTGGCTAGTAGACACTGTTGTGTAGCTACTACACAACAGTGTCGCGCACGGATTTAATGCTCTGCGGAAACGCATGGAAACTACTCTGATTGTTTCAGGGTGCTTTAATTATTGTCCATTTGAGAGACAGACAACAGCATTAATCAAAGCATACTAATAAAACCTTTATATAATAATGGTAATATTAGTTTTACAGTAGTATGAGTATTATAATGATTATAAATAACAAATAAAACAAATCACAAAGTACCATAAATAGGTTTCCGCTGTCCTTATTCCAGGTGGGTTGTGGTGATGGCAGTATCAGGCTGCATGCAGTCAGCCATGAGCAGCCTCTGACAGAGTGGAAGAATAGTACAGCTGGTGAGCCAGTGGTCTCACTGCAGTGGGCCCAAACCAGACCAGCAGTCTTCTGTGTGCTCGATGCAGCCTCTAACCTCCACATATGGGACCTGCTAAAAAATGACAGAGAGCCTGTGGTCACCGAAAGCATGAATTCTGACAGGTAACAGCAGACAGACATGAAGGGCTGATTTGTCTGAGGAATTTTAGATGTGTTATATTGATATGTGGTGTTCATGTTCTGTTCTCCCCTCAGGGTGAAAGCCATGGCTGTGTTTGGAGACTCAGGACAACAAAACACATATTCAGGAGTAGCACTGGCACACGAGTCGGGAAAAATAGAAATGCCGTATTTCACAAGTCATTTTACTGTGCCCGTTACTGCAGAAGAGGAGAAACTGGAGAGCATGATGACTGAAGCCTTCTGAAACGCTGCAGCTTGTATGGCTACATTTAGACTGGTGTGTTTGTGTTAATTCAAACAATTTACACTGCACTTTTAACCTCTGGAAGAGCATAAAGATCAATTTATAAATCTGTTTTTGTCACAGTCACTTTGTATATGTCATTTTTAGATAAAAAATATCAGAACAGGGGACTATATGAAGAATGTGGCTGAATACCAAATATCCACAATTAATTTAATATTCTGCATAAATAGATTAAAAGAAACATGTCATTGTCTGTTGATGTAAATATTTCCACTGTTTGATAATGTCAAATATTTTACAGTATTAACAAGTTTATTTTGTATACAATAAACTGCTTATATCTGTAGTTGTGTTATTTAAGGTTATAGCAATTAGATTTTTGTGTAACTTAAGTTGCCTAACACATGGACTTCAATTTCAGTTATGCGATTTTTAAAAGCACCTGCCTAACCCCAGTTTAAGTACAACATGTTTAACCAGAGCCATAGCCAAGATATTAAAAATATTGAGGTCACAATACAGAAACATTTAACCCCCCACAAAAAAAAGGATTGAAAATATTTTAATTCAAATTTCATGAGACAACAGCCCGAATGGGGTTCACCCAGTGGGTGTTTGGGATAATTAATAATAAAGGAACACTTGATTTCATTCAAAAAAGCTTGAAATTAAATTACCAAATTTGGAGACACATGATCACTGCATATAGATTCTGCACATTGTAAATAATCAATTTTGGTGATGAAATAATGAATCCGTTATTTATGTATTAGCCTAAAACCTCTAAAGTATGAACCTATAAATTATAGGCCACAGAACACTCCCCACGGGCTCCTTAACATCCCAAATTCCCACAACAAATACTAAGGACATGACTTCAGCGTGCTCAGTGGTAGATAAGACCTTGTGTTTAACTACAGGAACATGTACTTCCTTTATAAAAGATGAGAAGCACTTCATGAGAAACCATTGTGCTGTCTGAAGTCAAAGTTGTGCGACCTGCAGCCAAGCGACCCTTTTCCCTAGCAACGCACCATGAGCCCTTCACCGCTGGGACCCGAGAGAAGCAACTTTAGCACTCTTAATGCTTTGTTACTCATTTCTTAGCTTAATAAACTTTACATTGTGTAAGTTACAGACATACTGCTGCATCCGGGCTGCAGTCATACTAGTTGGTAAACACAAACATTAACTTAGTTACGCACCTTTTAGGCTGAGACCTCACGTTATTCTTTATTGAAGACTTAAAAACAAATTGATCTAAGCTAATATTTAGCACAAGGAGTTGCTAAAAGGTGAGTTATTTTTGTTTGTTGTTTGGTTGTCTTATGGTGATGATTTGTAACTATGTTTATTACTAAATACTATAACGTACGTTTGTTTCCCCAAAGGTTTTTTGAAACAAAGATTGTTCCCAGGTTTTCCCAAAATGTGTTAATGTATATTAAATTTATTGCATTTATTTAGTTACTGTTTTATTGAAGAAACACATTGTAACAGGTTGCATTAGGACAAATATGATGCATATAGTAAAGTAGAAAACGTCTCTAATCTAAATTGATGGGTAGAATCAGGCTTCTACACTTAAAAGAGTAATAAAAGTTATTAGGTCTTTCAATGATGTGATTTCAGGTGTAAGGGTGATTCTAAATATATAAGTAATTGCAGATGGTGTGACAGGTAGGAGAGACGGTATGACGGGGAGAGTTGTAACAACACCAGTTCATTAGAGATAAGGTAGGATTCATGAGGTCCTTTCAGGACAGAGTGCCCTGCAGTCTCTGGGTCCACCAAGCCTGCTCTCCAGGGTTACCAGCATTCATTTGTCAGCACGGTGACCGGTGCTTTAAGTGGTGCCAGTTCTCCCCATTCACATGTAGTTTACATGTTTGCATGTGTATAGACACCCAGTGTTTCCTCTATTCAGTCTCCGCCTATGGAGACGGCAGAAAAGAGTACCTGTACGCTAAAGAGTAAAATGTAGAAGTGCCAGTACTGCATACCAGTGAGTTCTGGCCCTCTTCAAGGACTAACTGTAGGTAGATAGATGCATTTATTTATCACAATAAAATAAGTTATATAGTGAAATTTAGTTTTTGTAACTCCCTTCTGCCACATAGCACATACATTAATACAAAAGCAACTCAACGACTGTGACTCTGATTAAGAATATACACACACACATGGTTTTTGTTAAACCTAAAGATTTTTTTATTTAATTAGGTTGATTGTAGTAATGTTCATTAAGTATTCCTTTGTATTCCTACCCCGGTAGTGGGGTAGGTTGTAACAAAGGAACACCACGTTTTTGACATCAACTCATGAGTTCTGTTTTATTCTTGTAGAGGACTGAATTGGTGCCATTTGTAGTAAACAAGTGTGGGTACTTTGTATATAAGTTTGAGAATAGCTAAAAAAATTCAGCAAGTTAGTTGCTGAAGCACAAAGTTTTACAACCATCCCCAGTCTCTCCTACTGAGATAAAATTGTGTTTTTTAACTTTGGTATGGTATATATTTGAACACCACTGGGCAGCCATGCATACAAAGTTTTCTGTGTTTGTGTTTTTCTAGCATAGCCAGCACAAGTCAACACCACATAGCCACCAGCAAAAAGGAATTTGCCGAGTCCTGTGTATAAAGTGGCAGAGATGGTGGCCCCAGGAGAAGAGACGAGATCAGCAACAGTAGTCTTACCCAGTCCCGCCCTGAGGCTGCTGTCTCAAGAGAGTGGGACATCAAAAGGGAGGACATCTGGAAAGCATCATTTGTTCAAGCAGGATGTAAAACAAGCTACGGGCAAGGTAGAGCATGTCAACATGATGCTTACCTGCTTTGTGCACTTTCAGAGGTCTTACACACCTTAGCTAATTTCTCCATGTTTGACTCTCTAGGTAAAACACTCAAAGAACAAGCAGCATGTTTTTACTCATGGACTCCATCGCCTGCAGCATTTCTCCTGTGACAGCCCTGTGCGTTTCATGACGTATTCTGAAGCTGCTGCTGCATTCATTAGCCTCCATTCAGACAACACAGTTTGCCTTTACAAAGCCGATGGCCACAAGCAGACTTCCTTAGCACACCTCCCTTTTATGGGCCTCACCGCCACAAAGATCTCTGGCTGTCTGGTGGGTTGGGGCCCGGGGCCTGTCTTCACACTTCTGGACAGCGAGTTACGCTGCCTTGACGCCGCTCATGATGGCCTGGACATACGCGTGTGTCAGGCCGCAGAACACTCCACAGAGTTGGTGACTGCAGGTGTGGGGAACGTGTGCGTGTGGTCGGTGTTGCTCATGAGGTGTAAGGTGAAGATACAGGAAGGGCTGCAGTTCAGCACTTTCAACCAAATGGCATTGGCTCCCCCACGTTCTGACAGACCACACAGAGCCTTCGTTGTGTGCGGGCGGGTTGTGACAGTGGTTGACCTCGACGCCGGGAAGGTTTTAGAGCACAAGAACGATCTCTGCTCACGGTGTGTGATGTGATGAATGCGACATCTGACTATGTATGACTGTGAGAGGTGGAATTTCATTTTTTTAAGCATAAAGATTAAACAGTTATATTTTACAGAGATATCACTGCAATGGTGTACTGCTCTCAACTGGATTGTCTGATCACTGCATCTCATGAGCTCTCCATTAGGATATGGGGTCCAGATTGGGAACTACGTGTGGCTTTTGTTGGACATAACGGTAAACAGTCATAACGTCTTTCTCTCTTCTTCTCCCTCTTATGAGTAGACATAAAACAAAATCAAAACTTTCTGTTTCTTTGTGTCTAGGCGTGGTTAACTCATTGTTCTACTGTCCTGGATTAAACATGCTGTTATCAGCTTCTGCGGATTGTACGATCTGTTGTTGGAACGTGGAAGAGGGTGATTTGATCGAGTGTGTCCACACAGATCAGGAAAACCCTCCCGTGTGCATAGGAGGCACTAGAAAGGGAGACTCCTTGTACTCCTTCTCTCACCAGGGAGTTGATTTATGGACCATCAGAACCTTGTACACGCTCCACTGTAAACTCAAAGGGGATGAAGGAGCCCCACTGAGACAAATCCTAGTTTCGCCGTTCCCTGCTCCATTCCCTACACGAGTCCTCTGCATCAGTGGGGACAGTGATATTGTGCTTGTGGCTGCAGAAACAGGAGCAGTTTTGACTTCTTTTGAGGCAAAGCAGAGGATTTTGTGTGCTGACTACTGCCTGCAAAAAGAGATTCTGTTGGCTCTAACTGAGACAGGTACAGTGCTCCAAGCCAACACACTCACTAATCCAATCACTTTGATGCAAGAGTGGAAGGGAAGAGGCCAGGGGCCCTGGCAGCAAAGGGACCATGTGACTGATGATGATGCCCAGAATCTGCCGATCCCTGGCCCAGCTTGTTGCTTGGTACTCTACAGTTATGTGGCTGAGAAACAGAGAGCTTTAGAGGAATGGAGGCAGTTGCAGGAAAGAAGAGGATGCAGTCACAGGAACAAGGCAGCTCTTGTTGATGCAAAGAATAAGTAAGCATTTTTCTGTACTATGTAAATACACTATGAGGCAAACATATCTTTATTTCAGAAAATTTTATCATACTGCTGTGCTTGAGACAGGTTTTTGATCTTTCTCGGCCAAACTGGAGGCTGTGTGAGTGTTCTGCAATTGGATAATGGGACAGTCTTGTACAGGATACCAGCACACAATGGCCAGAGAATCACCACAATGCAGGTGTACCCTGAGAACGGCTGCCTCCTCTCCACAGGTATTTCCCAGTGTAACTTTATTACCTTTGTATGCTTGTCAGTGATTACGTAATGAGTTTACCCCAATCCCAAAGGTGAGGACATGACAGTGGTTGTGTGGAGAGTAAACCCCTATGTCCAGGAGTGTCTCAGCCAACAGTTCAGCCTGCATTGTGGCCATCCTCAAGACTACCTGGCAGCACTGGGGCCCCAGCTGGCCCTGACCTTTCAAGAGCCCAACAGTGGCACCTACAACCTGATGCACTTTAACCTACTCAACCAGAGCCATCTCGAGCACTCACACAAGGACGGACATTTAGACCGCTTCACAGGTCACAGATATATAAATATAAATCTATATCTATATATAATATCAAATATAAAAAAGTATTTAGTGATATTTTGTGTCCCTAATGAATCGATTGTAAGTTGTGGATGGTGTTATATTGTTTGTTTATACTTTGGTTTGCTTGCAGGGTTGTGTGTGTGTCCTGATCTGGAGGTGTTTGTCTCAAGCAGTCTAGATGGGACAGTGTGTATCTGGAATGAGGAGAATCACCTCATTAGGTTGGGGCTCATTACCTGCAGCTGTGAATAGCATACAGTAATTCAGTGATATACTGTATGTCTTTTCATGTGTCTTTGTGTGTATGTGAGCCCTGTAGGACACTGCAGCTGAATATAGTGCCTGAGTGTCTGGCTTACAGTGGGTTTGGAGGGAAACTGTTTCTTGGCATCAGAGGGGATCTGTACAGGATGAGCTGCGCAAAGTTCCTGCCACACAACTACCAACAAATGGTAACTAGTCAGCTTGCAGTGTGGCTGAAGGATGTGTAGGGGAATTTGTCATTTTCAATAAAAGCTGCAAAATATAAACAAAATGTTTATTTAATCCCTTTTTTTTTACAGCTCCTTTACACTTACTGTGCGGAGCCCATTCCAGACATGCCCATCATCGTGAATAAAAGGTGGTGCAGCAAAATAAAATATGATTACTTCATGTTACATATTAAGAATAATCCAAAACAACAACCTAATGAGCAATATTGGTGCAAACAGAAATGTAAGAGCAGACAAAGAAGAGGAATTGCTAGAAGTTGGCAGCAGTTCATTATTGACCGAAGACTTGTGGAGACAGAAGGTGTGTGTGAATTTAACACATTGCATGTCAATGGCTCACTGAAAAATGCGTTCAAATACCTACAGTAGGTGAATATCTTTTCTCTCTTGTTCCAGGCGCATGAGAGCTTAGTGACCTCGAACATGGACCTAGCAGCACTCCTACAAGGCTCCGTAAAATGCAAAAAAGGGAAGCCTCCCACCACAAGGGAAACCAAGAAAGAGGCTTTCGATCGCTACATGAAGATAATATACGGGTTGCGCTTCAATATTGAGGTATCGCCATCATCCTTCTCACAATTCAATTCAAACATGGCAACAGGGAAAAGGGGATTTGGACTCAAATGTTGAAGTTAATTTATTAAGCAAAAAAGGTGAGGGGAAAGCAGTGAGGCAGGCAATCCATAAAGTAAACAAATCCAAAACAGATACAGGCAAAAGTCAAAGTTAACTTGCATCTGCATGATGCAAATGTTGTAGGTTTTTTGCTTCATCTTTCAGAAATCAGCTATGTTATTTGAACGTTTTGCACATTTTCACTAAATCATTAATAGGTTGATGCTGTGCTTTCAGATTGATTTTGAGGACACCTTTGACCTAGATGAACTTTCATTTTGTCCTGAGCCGTATGACTACAAGCCCTATGTCAACAAGCCCCGTAACCCTCCTACCTTAAAAGAGGACTCTGAATCTGATTCAAACATTCCTGTGGAGAAAAAGAAGGTGAAAACTGTTTTGATAAACAAAATCTTATTCTCAGTCATTCTGGACTTTTGTGTCAGAAATTTACAGTAGGTTTTTTTTTTTTTTCTGAATGTTCCTTTACAGTAATAGACTGAAACATGTTTTTATGTATCAGTCAAATGTATAGAAATGCACAAAGTTTGGCTGAAAGCAATGTTATAATCTGTTTCTCTAATTACAGGAGAAAAAGGCTCCAGTAAAAACAAACCAAGGACAAAGTACCAAAGAAACCAAACCAAAGACACCATTGAAATTGAAGCCATTACCTGTTGCCAAAGACATACCCAAGAAACCCATCATACTGGAGAAGTATGAAGAGGTAAGAACATGTAATTTCTTAATTTCACACAAGACAGGAGAACACATAACAGCAGCTCATATGTGTACATATCTGCATTCGTCCCTGTAGCCTCCAGAGATAATTTGTCAAATAGAGAAACCCACGCCAACTCCAACTCCTCCTGCTCCACCTCGCCGTCCAAAGATCCCAACAACACCCCCACCGCGGGAACCCACTCCTGAAGTGCCAACCTTCCTCAAACAGTTTGCAGATTCGGGTTGGTTTAAAGACCTGTATCCTGATAAAAAGGTAGCCTATGATAAACAGATAAATCCACTACTCACCAGGGAATTGTTTCATGGTAAAGTGGGTCCAAGTTGAGATCTTGATGAGTGTATGTTTGTGTGTAGTGCATCCCAAGTATGCTGTCTCCAGAGGACCTCTCACTGCAGCTGCTGGGTTATCTAAACACTTGCAGTACCCCATCTAAGCTTAAGACCCTCACTGCACTGCATGCGCTGAACAGCCAGGGTCTCCTACAGAATACAGACACGCTTTACCAAGGCCTCATTGACTTGGTGCCCAAATTCGTGAGACCTCGCATGGTACTGTATGTCCAGGATTCAATATTGTCACTGTGCATTTTATAAAGTGTATTTTGAGGTTGGGTCTAATTGTCTAATTTTCCTGTGTGTGTTTCAGTCACCTGTGGAGCAGACGTTGCTTCTTGAAACATTGAATCTGTTGGTGCGTCTTAAATCTGGAAACTATGAGCTTGTGAAAAAGCTTCTTGCTCTTCTGGCTTTTAAAAAACTGGGTCTCCGGTGAGTCCCTCAATGTTAAAAATGACTAATGACAAGACAAGCATCTTAACCTATATGTTTGAAGTGGCGATAATTTATATTTTTATGATAATGTATGGATTGACAATGTGGAAGGGGTCGCTTGTAGCGATGAGCCTACCTGAATCTGCTACTCCCCTTGGCTTTACAGAGCTATATAATGAGTTTCATCAATCTCACAGTGTTGTTTTCAGCCGCAACAGGTAGCTGTTTCCAGTGATCAAGCTCATTGTCTGCTCAAAACCAGATCTCAGATAGACAAACTTAGACTAACTAGTAAACATAATGGAGCATTTGGCCGCTAAAGAGCCAGAAATTTCCCTCAGGAGTTAGTAGAGACAAAAAACAGAGCTAAAAGAGAGGGACGGTGTCCAGAAACAGGACTACAAATGAATGCTAACGTTGTTCTGTAACTGCTGGATGTGTTAATAAAGTGTTTGCTAAGCTTGTTTTAAAAGGTGATGATATGTCCATGTTGTGTTCAGAACTTGTTTCTGCTGTGTGGCCAAAAAATATGATATAGCAGGTTTAATCTAAGAAACTGCTCAAGGATACTTTGACATGAAAATGACAGTTTGTATAATCTTGTTGTTCTGTCAATAGAGAAAACGTTCTGCGCATGCTGAGTGCATTAGGTGTAAATGAGGCTGAGCAGTGGTTGTTGCCAGAGGTGGGGAGCTGGGGCTTGGAGCTGAAGGACCAGTCTGACATCTGGAAGAGCCTCCATGACAGAGCAGATTGCTGGCTGGAGTTATGGATCTCCAAATACAAAGTAACACAGTCATGTTTTATTTAAATCTTAATCTCTCTGTCTCAAATTTATATTACATATGTTTAAAAAATGGAACATTTATCATATTAATTTTCACCCTCCGTAATAGTATTTTTGAGTGTGTCAAAAGGACATAACAGGTGTTTGAAAACTTAGAGGCTCTCCATCTGTGAATCTTTCCACTACTTCTGATGTCCTTTGCTTTGACCCTAACTCCTCTAAATAGGAGTACACATGAGAGCTGCTGACTGGCATGGCCGCTAGTGTGGCAGCTAGTTATGGCCTGCACTTGTGATTAAATGCTTTTGCTCTCTCTTTCCATGTCACCAGGACCATGACAGGTATGAGTTTTTCAGGAGTACACTGAAGCGGGAGCCCTCAACCTTCAAAATGGTGGATGTGCTGAATTATTTCTGCTCTGTCCAAAAAGACGAATACAGAAAAAGCAGATGTGTTGCACCTGGTCGCAAAAACACAGTGATTTTGCCCCTAAATGACTGGTATGTAAAAAGCATGTACATGTGGTAATTTCTTCTGCAAACATTAGTCTACAACATTTAAAAAAATCAAATCTTATCTATTTGTGTAGTAGTTCTCAACCAATCCATCGTCTGGGAGAGACTAACACCATGGCCAGGATATCCAGGCCGCAAGGTAAGACTTCACTGTACTCTAGCAAAGATCATGTGCAACTGTGCTTGTAGAAAAATGGTTCCTAACATTTATCATTCTTGTCATACAGGTATAATTCTGCCTCCCCTAAGAAACCGTCCATTCCTCACACGCTTCCCCAATTTCATCTCTTTTCCGTTATCTCGTGTCACTCTGCGCCCCTTTCACATCTACTCAGAGGAGGACTGGGTGAAGGCCTCACCTCGCCGCTACTTCACTCCACAGCAGTCCTATGTGGAGTACTACAGATGATGGCTCTGTGTGTAATACTCCTGTTAACACTTTATGAACCATTAAACTACGTACATTATTTGTGACAATTCAATGACTCTTAATACTTTGCTTCATGACTGATTTATTCTGTGACTTACAGAATGTAAATGCATTCACGTGGTACAAGGGGTGATTTGGTATTTTCCTGATAATGACTCAATATACAAACGGATACAAAAACACACAATCCTGAATATTTCGTAACAGACAATGAAGAAATACAGTATGACAAATGTGTAAATTAGAACACCACAAAGAGAAAATACATTACTTAGTGAATAAAACTGAAGAAAAAAACACTTGGTAAAAGATTTGGTTTGCATTTAATACCTAAATATTTTGCAGTAAACATTCATTTCCTCTTTAAGGAAAAAATATGCAAATATTTAGCAAATACAGATTATAAAAGGACACCACTGTCAAACTTGTAGTTTTGGTTGTTGACGTGTAGTATGTACATGTTCATATATTATATCTGCCTTGTATAAAGAAAGTCCTAGTGACAGCTGAAAAGGCACGAGATCCTGTTAACCTGATTATAAAGCAGCAAGTCTCATCTTGTTACAAAACCAGCAGTATCTCAAATTTAAAATTTTATTAAAGTCAACAAGTGAACTTATTAAAGTAGTATAGCACCATTTTATTGAAGCATAGCCCCAAAAAATGCTATCTTCTGATCCATCTCCTGATCACATTCCTGCTCCTGACAACAATAAACCTGTTGCTTTGGTGACACATAAAAAATGAGATTACTGGGCTTTGTAGGAGGTCTGCATTGCATTGAGTGTCTTGCTACTTCGTTCCAGTTATGTATTTAATAGAAAAATAAATAAATAACAGGTGGTAATAAAGAGAAGATTAAAAAAACAGATAACTGAACACTACACCAGTATTAGAGTGATGATTTGATTGTCAGGTGTATGTACATTGCTCTGGTATGTGTCGGTGAGCAAACTAAGTCATTCCTGCCACCTCTGTTCTAGTCTACCAAGTCTTTATCATAATTGAGCAGGTCACATGTCAGAAAGAGGTCACAGCGCCCGCTGTCTATCAGCACCCTGTTGAGGTGGCTGCTGGTTGTGTTGATGTCTGTGGCTTCATCCAGTGGCCAGTCTAAGAGCTGAGCACTGGAGGGCAGGTCAGGAAGGCCCGGCTGGTAGTCCTCCAGAGGGTTTGGATACAGTAAGTGACGGAGAGACGGAATTCTTACGGCCATCCTCACCAGGTCCATTAGGGCAGCCATGGAGAGTGGGTTCAGGGCCAAAGCCAAGCTCTTGAGGGCCCAGCAGCCTCCCACTGAGGGCAGCAGGAGTCCCAACAGGCTATCAGTCAGGCCACAGCCACTTAAAGAGAGGTGCTGCAGGCTACCAGAAGCCTGGGAGAGGAGGCGGCGAATAGAGGGCAGGGTGTTTTCATCCAGATGGTTCTCACTTAGATCCAGCTGCTGCAGCTTGGAAGCATGATGGCTGCAGGACAGATAGGCCAGGTCAGGTGGGCTCAGGCTCAGATATGGCAGCTCCAGTATCTCTAGAGGCTGAGGCAGGGAGCTGTAACAAAAGAGGTCAGAACGTTTAAAATAATATAATATTCAATTCAGATATTTATTATAGAGGTCTCATTTTTTGGGTTCTGTCTTTAATCTCATAGCTTAGTTTTGGCAGATTTGCTTTAAATTAAAGATTTAAATAGGTGCATTTTCAAGTTCAGTAATTAGAGATTATGGCTGTGACAAATTATTTTCAATATGGATTAAATTAATCAAATCAATTGACTGATAAAAAATAAATAAACAGCAATCTTAAATATAAATATATTCAATGTACTATCAGATAAAACAAATAAAAACTGCAAATCCTACATGTAAAGGTTGGAACCAACAATGTATTGGCCTTTTTTTACTTTAACCACTAATCAAATATCAAAATATTTTAAGACAGTTACAGATGGTCACCTAAATTACTAACAATGGCTAGTTAGTTATTTCTATGTCATGCCAAACATGCCACAAAAAGTTTTTTTTAAATATATTAATCAGAAACGTCATGTATTAACAACACATATGTAACTTCAAAAGAACATTTAATGTACCTCTACAGTATATTAGAATAAATTGTACTCCAAATAGCAGAACAATAAATACTAATAATTTCAGCTCCATCTGAGAGAAATATATTGCCTTTCCATTTCCTAAATCTAATGTTGGACAAATGTACATTAGCTTGTAGTAAGAATTGATTAAATCTCGTCAGATACTTTTTTGGGAGAATTTTATTTCAATAATATAGAAATCGAAATAGAAAGATGTGACATTGTGCGGTTTACTAGGCTCACGGTGTAGGTACAAAGTTACAGGGCAACATTCATGTGATGTGGGATCAGGCCATACCTAAGCAGCACACGAAGTTGTCCAGGCAGGCGCAGTGCAGTGAGGCTGAGGCGTCGCAGTTCTTGTAGCTTTGCCAGACCCACAGACAAGTCCCTCAGGGCTTCTTCCTGGCCTGGCTGGTCTCTGCGAAAATCTAAGTTACAGTAGTGCAAGCGAAGAGAGTTCAGTGCTGGGAAGGTGGAGAGCAGAGGCAGGAGCTCAGCCAAGCCGGCCACGCCGAGGCTGCTGTAGCGGACGTCAATGCCCAGAAGACCCTGGCGAGGCAGGAGGCCTAGCATGGTCTTGATACTAGACACTGAAATTTCTTCCACACGTAGGTGCCTGCACTGAAGCTTGAGGGGTCCCGGTGTACTTAGAGCCACACGAACACGCTCCCAAGAGCGAGCATTCACAAAAAGATCAGCTCTCACATGAACCAACACATCACTGTTTACGTCTTTTTCTTCTGGCTCTTTTCTACTGCCTCCTAACCCTGTCACTGTAGTCTCTCTCTTCCTCTCCATCTCCATCCTCCTCCTGACACCTTTAATCAGCTCCTCTTCACCCAGAACCCCACATGATTCCATCCTCTCTCTGTTATTTACCCCTAGCTCCTCCTTATCTGTGCACGCCTCATCCCCATTTGGTTCCTCCCCCCTCTCTCTTTTTACACCCTTTTCTCTCTCCAGAGCAGAGAACCTTTTCCTCTCACGCTCTCTTTCTCTCCTCTGTGCCCTTGGTGCTCCAGCTCTAGCCTGAACAACCATTGTGCAGAGAGCTACCGTCAGAGACCAGCCTCCCATGTGGTCTCCCATCCCTCCTTCATCTCCTTGCAGTCCACAAAGGTCCAGTACTTGCAAGGCACACCTAGGAAAGACCAGTGGTGGAATAAGTACTTCGTATGACAAAAAATTTACTTGAGATAAAGTACTAAAGCATTGGCATCAAAATATACTTTGAGCATACACCTTAAGCAGAACAGTCCATTTCAGAATAATGAATATTTGGATATTATACTTATTGATGCATTAATGTGTATTTCACTTTAATATTGCAGCTGGTAAGGGTGCGTTCTTTATCTTACTGCTGGGCAGCTTAATCCATATTATTACATCATTTAATTCTAATTTATTAACTGATTTATATTTTGTAATATTTTTGGAACCTGCAAAGTAACTAGTACAAAAAATGTAGAGGAATAAAAAGTACAATGGTGGCTTTTTAAAATGTAGGGGAGTAGAAGTATAAACTAGCAAAAACTGGAAATACTCAAGTAAAGTACAAGGACAAACTTGTTCTCAGGTAAAGTACTTGAGTAAACGTTGTTAGTTACATTTCACTAATGAGAAAGAGGAATGGGTCTTAAATGTTACAGAGAATCAACACTGACAAACAAGATTACCTGACCCAAACACTATAGCTAGAATAATAATCTACTTCGTACCTTAAGTCCGACAGTCCTCGGACAACTGCAAGTAAAAGAGCCTGGATGCAGAGACGATTTGGCGCAGTTTGTCCTTGTTTCCCCCGTCCGCCGACACGCAGTGTGCGTTCAGGCCATCTCTGCACCAGTTCACACACAGCCAGCGGCCTGCAGCTGGTGAAGGCGGCTTCGAGCAGCGGTCGGTACAGCTCCCTGGGTAACCACCTCAGCCAGCAGGGTGACGAGCTGTGGTCACTCACCACCTCCTTGGCACAAAGGCTCACCAAGGAAAGCACCATTTCAGCAGAGAGCACGGGGACTTCTTGGCATAAAAAAGGAGCGCTGCTGAAAAATTGTCGCGTTTCACTGCTTTGCAAAAGAAACAGAGTCGTCTGAGAGTTAGCTTCCTGAAAGTAACGTTAACGTTAGCTAAGATTAACTTTATGACAGTAACCTGATGCAGTCTTGTAAAGCCCCAAAAAAGACTTTATAACATCATCTGATATCTACTTGAATTAGTAACAGAAATAAGATTTGCAGCGATAGCTGGAAACCTATGGTAGGTGAAATATTAAACGGGGGCACCGCATGTTAGCTAACTCGAAAGACCATCACTGAGGTAGCTGCTGTTGCAGCAGGAGTGTTTACTATTGAGACTGACGCATGTTTGTGACGCAGCACGTAAAGGCGAGACGTCATGACTATAGTTTCGTGCACTTTTAACTTATTTTTGTGCTCTTATTCTTGATTTTGTGCAGTTATTTTTGTATAAAAACATATTTTTTTATGTTTACTGTCACTTAGTACTGTTCAGTTATTGTACACATTCAGGGTTTTACAATACTTAACACCAAGGTCTATATCCCTCTAAACAAGACATTTATTCAACGGGATAAAACTAGGAAATGCTTCTTGACTGTTAAAATTATAACCTGGGGTTCAACTTTAGTTAGGCTATCAACATGTTGGCAAAGCTCTGTCATTGCTGCCAAGTTTAGCCCTTGATTCTTAACCTTCAATTGGTTTCAGTATGGATAGACTTTGACTGAAATAATACTTGAGTTCTGTGTTAGCTGTTTGTATCCTGGTGAAAGAAAGATTCCGATTATTTACTTAAGTAAAACTAACAACAAACAATATTACAGTATAAGAATTCATCAGTCCGTTCAAATGCATTCAGAATTTTAAGGAAAACTACAGATAAGCAGCACTTGGAAACACGGAAAAATGTACTTATAACAAAAGTAATCTCATAAGGCATTGAATGAGTGCTTTATTATATATATTATCGTATTGGATTCATATTACTGATGATTTTATGTGTAGTAGTAACATTTTAATCTTGAAGCTGGTCAGTTTAATCTACAACAACAAATACAACAAAACATTTTATAAGCTGATCATATATTTTGTGTGTAAAATATCTTTTCTGTAAAGTAAGAATTTACGGAAGGTTTCAAGTAACTGCAGAGGTGTAAAAAGTTTAATATTTTCTTCTGAAATGTATTGATGAAATATTGAAGTATTGATAATATTTTAGTAAATATAGCTACTTTCTACCTGTGCTTGTTTTATAGGTTTGGCAATGTACTAGATGAAGACTGAGGTGCAAAGAGATAGGAGACAGGAGACCATCCCCCAACTCAACGACTGGCTGACGAGCTGAATGGTTTCTATTGTAGGTTTGAGAAGGTTTGAGGTGTAGGTCACACCTCTCCCCCACTCCAACACCATCTTGAAACAGTCGCCTGCCACACTCTCAGCCCCCCTCTCTGACCCCTCACCTGCACTCACGATCTGTAAGGGGGATGTGCGTCAGATCTTCCAGAGGCAATGGCATGTCTCCATCCTGCCTTATAATCTGTCCATACCAACTTCATACAGATCTTCAACAGATTACTGGAGCTGTGTGAGGTTCCCCCCTGCTTCAAACGCTCTACAATTGTCCCGGACCCCAAAAACCCTCCCTCTTTGGATTATATGACTACAGGCCTGTCGCCCTGAGATCTGTAGTCATGAAGTCCTTTGAAAGACTGGTGTTCGCCCACCTGAAGGGAATTACAGGCCCCTTGCCCACTCTGGCACCTCTTTACTGGCTACCACTTACTATATATTCATCATTCTCTATTTCAGAATTGTTCGTACTGTTCATGTTGTATACTGTCATATTGTATATACTGTATACCAAATCCACCTACCTCATGTACATAACACCTGCATATAATACTTATTTATTCCAGCATTCTTTGCACTCATCATACAGTGTACATGTATCCTTTGTACTCTGCTCATTGCACTATTGCACTATTGCCCCAATCTGTCTGTTTTTGTTTATAGTGTGTATATGTGTTCTCTATACTGTAGCCTGTTTGATTTTATTATTGTCTTATTGTATAAGTAAGCACACCGTGAGCATTGTACAACCCAGAGTCAGATTCCTTGTATGTACATCATACCTGGCGGTAAAGCTGATTCTGATTCTGATTCTTGTCTTTAAGTCTATTCAAAACATAAGACCAAATACTTAAAGGTTTTTTAAGCTCTATCAAATATTTTTTCCATGCCTTATAAATATGGGTTTCTGTATTTAATGAAATCAAATAGAAGATGTTAATAAAAATTACAAAACAGACATAATATTTATATGTAGCAATAATTTGAGCACCTTTGTGCATATTTCAATTTTTTAAATGGTGTGTTTGTGCATGTGTGTGTGTTACACCTAAATAGTGCAAGCTGACTCAAGGGCTGACATATTTCAGAAAGGATTTACTCCGAAAGAATAAATACAATTCAAGGTAGTGAGTTGGCTGGTCCTCAGCTGTTTTACGTATTCTAGTGTTAACTGCCACATGATGTTACTTGGAACAATACAAATTACAAAATAAACCAAAAACAATATAATACAAAAATGAACAGTTTATATTAAAATCTCAATACATCAAAATATCAAAATAAGTAGTACCGGTAACTATACATTCATTAAATGTTTCTGTTTAAAATCAATAAGCTAACAGAATCACAGTAAACATAGGCTGTTATGTCTAAAAGAAGGATATTAAAATGCTAAATTCTATATTGGGTATTGAAAGTGCTCATTCATTCTATTCTTATCATTTCCAGAATAAACTGTTTGACTGTTTCTCGTACTGGTTGTCGTACTTATTCTGGTATGAAGTGCAAACTGAAGAATGCAGCACAAACCCAAAGCTCACCCACAGTGAATGACCTTATAACTCCAAAAACAACTGTTGAAAATGAAATGGTGGGTGTCCATAAACATGCAACATAAAGTTCATAACACACAAGTAAGTAGGCAATTACCTAAAACATCCTATGTGCCACATATGCAAATGTAAACAGCACAGGAACACCCTGCTCATAAGTTGTGCTCTACTTCCACCTGCCCAGAAGGAAGCATATATATTGCACTGTCAGAGCAGCACAGTTTACATAAATAAATCCAACACAAAAAGATTGACAGTAAATGGGTTATCTTCATGAAAAAAAGTAAAAGTGAAGTAATAAATAGAGGTAGGAGCTATTTTAAAGAATCGCAGTGTATTACAGTAGTCTACATCACACACATATTGTTTGGTTTGTGCTTTGTATCTAAAATAAGCCGAAGTGGATGAATCACCAGATGGCGCTAAAGGATCGTGCAAAAAGACTGAACAAAAACAGACAAGCTACATCCCTTTACAGAACACTTATTATCATCTGTCCCTCTGCTATGTTAACTGTAACTAAAATACTTAGTTATTTATATATTCCAGGCAGCTATTGGTTCAGATAAAACTGACTGTATTTCATCCTTGATCATATTTGATCTCAGAAGTGTTTTGGTTTGGGACTGTTGAGTCTGATTATGAAGAAGATGATGAATACTATGTTAGTAACTGGATTCATATCAAGCGAGGAACCCCAATTTAGCACTGCTCACTCAGGCTTTAAATTTATGTCTTAGCTGTAATTGATGCTTTGTTTGTGAATATAATCATTTTATTTAGAGAGGCTGAAGGAATAGTTTCACAGAGGGCACAGGTAAACACTGCTATTAATACACCCAGAAATCAGATGCACAGCAGCAGACACACACAAACAGAACACAAACAAACATGCTTTTACTTAATTTGTTGCTGCAATCCCTTCAGATGACCTGCAGGGATCTTAGTCCATCTCATTACTCCTGCCTTTAATATAAAACAGTTTAATACCACTTCCATCATCATATTATAATACCTTACAAAATGTAATTAGGGGTCAGACTCTGTTTTGTGATGCCACAGTCTGCCATGTGTATTACCATAGTTTTACTTTAGTTCAGTTGTTGTTTTAATATAGAGACAACAGTAGACCTTTTAATTCTTATCTGAAAGAAATTGTGAAATAAAAGGTGAACATCAGTGACAATCAGAAAATGATGAGATGACACAAAAAAGAATTAGACCAAGGAATTATAGATGTGAATTAGCTAATAACATTAGCCTACAGTATATGTCAAATTAGCCATTGTGTTGGATGTAATGTTTTAAACATACACATAGAGTGCACACTAATATAAAAAAAATACATAAATAACATAGCACACAGTTTGCCAAACAATTCATTAAGTTCCTTAGAATGTTATTAGCAGAAAATTAGCCCAAGACAGCTAGTGGGCCTGTAATGGCTAGCTTGATTTTAGCCCCAGTTTATGCCTAACGTGTATTAGCATGACTCACGGTGGTAAGTTTTTCTGATTGATAACCTTATGTTTCAAAAACCCAGTCTTCTGAAGATATTCCCAGAATCCTCAGACTCTTCTTTGACAAAATGGTGGACGTAAATGTCCTTGAATGGAGGTAAAAAGTTTGCAGTCTGATCATATACAATGACATAAAACCATGTATGCACATGTATTTCCACATCAAACATTCTGACTTGTCAAATAAGACAATCAGAGGTGTTACTAATAACATAATACAGTTCTTTCATAAGTATCCCAGAGTGACAGGCAACATGCATGTTACGGCTGTATGTGTTTCCCTGTGCTGTGTCCATGTTCCTTTTCTTTCCTCTACTTCAGCCCCAGGAGTGCGCCATCTAGTTACTGAATGAGGTCCACCAGGCCTTGGAAGGCAGTCTTTATTTGGGACTGCTGGTCTTGCTGCGTCTCAGCTGAATGTTGTGTTATGTCCTTGTGGTTTTGGTGTTCATGATTTATCAACATGTTGTGTTAATAAATTCCCTTTTTTTGGTTGTTTTAAAGGTGTTTATCTGTGTTGGGTCAGTGTTTGCCACCAAAGGGTGGAGCGTAACAATGCACAATAGCAGGATCCTGAAACTGAAGCAGCGAGATTGAATTCACCTTTAATTGTTTTGCCAACGACACCTGTGTTTAACACGTGTCAAAATGTTCTCAGATTCACTCACAATGCCATTATGTTGTTTCACTGATGACTAAATGGGGATGTTTTTAAACAAGATCAGTTTTGGATCGCTTTGCCCTTCATCTAGGGCAGATCTGTTGGAATTAAATGTTTTTTGAAATGAGACCAAACCAATTTGTTGCACTACAATTGGTGAAATAAACACCATATGCTCAACAGACAGAACGGCAGAATGGAAGCCTCGGGCACTTAAAATGGAGGAGAGAGAAAACACCTTCTCTGTTTTCTTGCTGGCTTGTAGTCCAACACCACCTCCAAGAAATATGTACATGAAACTGGAGCCTGTAAAAGCATCTGTCACTTCTCACAGTTTAGCAGTTCAAGTTATTCCCATTCTTTTGTGCTGTGGACTGAACATGTATTGAATCTTGCTGCTTTTGTTACTAATTTCATTTGATTTAAGTTGATATGAAATTTTTCCTGCAGTCTTTTAATTCTCGAATACACCCCACCTTTTGATATCCAGTATTTTCCTGATTCCCATTTCCTGACCAGTCAGTTGGAATCAAAATTATTTTTCCTATTAATATTGATTAAAGTGCCTGGGCAGCTGATTAATTCACAGAAAAATTCAATTTCCTAGATGTGTTGCGCAGCTACCATTCTCATGACATTTCCCTTGTCAGTGTAAATTTAAGCCTGTCTTCTTATATATTCTGCAGATTAATTTGCATTTTACAAGGATGCTTCATTGCTGAACCATGACCTACCCAGCCTCCCACACTTCCATCACATGTACACCCAGTATAGGATGTTTATATCAGCAGAACAATACAAAGCATACACAATTGAAAGTCCTTTTTGATGTTAAGGTCACATTTCTCATCTATTTGGCTTTTGTTTTTTAAATTTTAGCTGAGTGTAATAGTTCACCTGCAGTCTTGGGAAAATGCCAAACAGTGCTAATGGTGCTGGAGTTAACCTTTCTGTTCCCCCAAAAATGAATGCATCCTACTCACTTAAAAAAATGAAAGTGTTACATAAAGTATGAAATTGTGAATGTTAAATGTTAAATTGTAGACAGAAAATAGCACTAAATGTCACTGGTTTGTTTGTTGGAAGCCAAGAAAAAGATGCAAGCAAATATAGTTAAACATAGAAACCTAGACTGTCTTAAATGATTATGCATCCCTTTCCCCCCCTGCCAGACGCTCGAAGCTGCCTCAGGTGGCATGTCTGTGGACCAGCTGATGATTGCTTGAGTACTTCCTTGTTCTTTTCTCAGATAATAAATACTAAATAGACAACTGTTGTCGTAAGTCTTTTATTTGTTCAGTTCTCCACCGGGAAATATACAATTTCCATGACACAGAGAATATAAAAAGTTCTTCAAACTTCACATCTCATGCAGCCACTTAAACTGTTACAAAAAACATAAAATACATTGTTGTATTACTGTTGCATTACTGTTGCATAAGAAACTAGGTGACAATCTGGCAGAGAGTTCAGACACCCTAAAAATAATGAGGTGATTTATAATGTCAACTCAGGAGTGAAAGGAAAAAATTAATTACAATCACATGGACAGTGCTTTATTATCATATGGAAGTTACAGGCTCTAAAAGCCATACGTATATTTTATTTGTTTTTGTTTTTTTACACTTGATTGATCATTTTATAAGACTCCCACTCTATTGTAACCATGTCTTGCAAAATTGTATTTTTTCAACTTTGCAGTTTGCCAACCTCATGTTAGAGGTGTCCACATGTTTCATCTTTGGTAAGTGGTGCCCTTGAAATGAGCCAGTAAGAAAAGTGATGTATTGACTTTGACAAGTTAAAAGCAACTCCTCCTGGTGGGGCACATTGAGGGTATTCAGGGGAGGAAGCTCTGTCTCCGCCAGAATCTGCCGGAAACTCCTTGAACTTGTCCCCATGAACTTCACACATAACATGGAATGTCCTACCAAAAAGCCCTGAACTCCAAACTCTTTACAGACTGGTTTAGTAGAGTCCATCACCCAAATCATCCAAACCACTGGAGCAAAGATCTGATGATAAGAGGCTTCTCCCAGTGGTACAAGGGGATAACTTCTTCAGAGTGCACAATGGAAAAGATTGCTTATTAGTTTTGAAAGAGTGTGCAAAACAGTATCTACGCTAAGAAAGACAAATCTGTTTTGTTGTAGTGCAGTTGCTGAAAGGTTTTAGACGTCTTTTCTTTTATGGCACAAAGGCTGCTTTAAAATGACTGTAGCTGCATGATATTACTCCAGTTATTTTATAGTATATATAATATTATTCGTATGTGTATCATTATCAATCAGGTATCAAGATAAATTATGTTGTCAAGGAGGAGTAAAAGATAAATTATGGTGTCAAGGAGGAGTAATCGAAGAACAGGAATAGACCAAGAATTGACCCCTGGGGCACACCACACATCAAAAAACTGACATGACACTGACATTAAACAATGATCATTTAACACATCTTAAAGTGTGTACCATCCCTGGTAAACCTGGAACTTTAGGTGAAGACAGAATATAAACGTGCTAGTGAGTATTAAACTAATAAACTAATGCCACTCATGAATGGACAAAATAAACATGAGGTCAACACTGTACAGCACTCATAGTTTGTTGCCTCATATAAGCCTTGACATTTTTGTTTATTACTGCAGTATTTTATAATATTATTTTTGTAGTGTAGTCCTACATGTAGCAGTTGTCATGAAAAGAAACAGCTTGTGTTAAATAGGATAGAGCTGGCTGCATGTTGACCCACAAATGTTTATAATCACAGCCACATACGCACTGCCTCTCTGCCCTGACGAATGCATGTAGATGCCTCAATTACAGCAAATGCTCCATGAATTTGCGCCCTGATGTCAGTATATTATTTTTATACGCAAAAACACACAAACAAACACACACAGAGGGCTGTCATGGTCAAGGAGTCTGCCATGTTTCCCTAATAATGTATATGTTGCAACACTTCAATATAAAAAAAGGCCTGAGTAGTCTTATTCCTTTTTATATATTACCTGTAGAATCTTAGTTTTAATTAAAAGGTTGACAACACTAAGTGTCAGTTTAATGTTTTGTGAAGGTTTAAAGGTGAAATTTATAGTAGAGGAAATGGCTTTTAATTTAGGTCAGATTTTTATCTTTAGGCTCATTCTGGATTGCCATTATAAAACCTGTCCTCTCCTCCTGTCTAATGAAACTCTCTGTTAGTCATTAATCAAGCTGTAATTATTTAGGTGTTTTACTTTGAGTCTTAATGAACAGAGGGAGAGAAGGACAGGTTCTTTGCTCTCAAAAGACTTTATCATAACCTGATGCATTATTTACAGAATCTGTCACACTGATCTGGAGCAAGTTATTCACAATAAGTCAATTAGTAATTAGGTTAGCTGTTTTAAGGGCATAGTCATTGATTTATTGCAGTGGTGAAATGAAACTAAGTATATATACAGTAAGTATGAGTACTGTACTTGAGTATTTTCATTTGATGCTACTGTGTACTTTATTTCCACTACATTTCAGATGGAAATGTCAAAGCACTGCATTTAGTTTATAGCTTTAGTGGCTAACTAGCTAGTGTACATTGGCTGTTTAGGGAATAAACAAATTTGCACAAAGGACGCCCTTTCTGTCTGGTCACACCTAAAAGACAACATCTGTGGAGCGGGGACATGCCGAAAGTTCACTGCTCAAGCTGTAAGATGGACAAAAAACAAGTACATAAAAAGCATTAGGCTCATATCAAGATTAGACAAATAACATTATTGGCAATGCAAAATTTTTGCATGCAGGTGCAGCTACCAGGTTTGTTACAAAAACACGCTTTGAGTCTCTGCAACATAGCAATATGGCATGTTAAATATTGCAAAACCCTTGCTTCTTTGCTGTAATGTGGCTATGCCTTAACAGTCACGGGGCTTTTTCTATACATTATGAGTACTATAACTGATTCTTATACAATACTTAACTTAAGAGACATTTTCAATGCAGGACTTGTACGTAATGGAGTTCTTTGATATTGCAGTATTGACATTTTTACTTAAAGAAATGAATACTTTCTCCACCACTCCTTTAATGTCACGATCCTGTCCTGAGCTGGTCTGGACTATATTATTTTGGCCATGTCTTCTCTGTGTTTTGATTTTGGGTCCTCTGTGTCTGGGTTTCAGTCCTGTCTGTGTGTCTTGGTAGGGAGTCTGAGTTTTTGTTCCATGTCTTTGTTCCTAGTCCTGTGCCTTAGTTCATGTCGTATTTGCTTCTAGTTCTTTCTCTGCATAATTTTGCTTTAGTCTGCTCGGTACTCTGTGTCCTAGTTCTGTGTTCTCGTTTAGGCTTTGCCTGTTATGATCCCTGTGTTATAGTTGGGTGGTGTTTGTCTGTTTACATGGGTTTCTGTTATTGTCTGAGTTAGATTCTTGTCTGGTATTTTGTTACATGTGTTCTGGCTGTGTTGGTTATTATTTTGCCCCACGTCTGCCTGTCAAGTGTTCTGTCTGTTCCCCCTTTTTCTAAGTATTTTGGCAGAGTACTTCTAAAATACTGACAGGTGGCAGCATTGTGGCAAAGACTTGGCAAATGGTACACATAAGAGTCAGGTGTTTAATGCAGTCTGGCTCTTCCTCTTATATAGATAATTTGTCAACACTTTGTTGGCGTCTTTGTGCGCAATCACACATCACAGAGCACTGCAGCATCTTCCTACTCGTACAGTGCTGATTGGATGTGCTGAGTGAAGTATCTCCTACAGGTACACTGTTAAGATTAAGCCCCAGCTGTTATGATTACTTCACTGAGCATTGGATTCAGGTTGGAGGAAAATTAGCAGGTGCTGCACATTGCCGCAGCCTGTGTAAGATTGTGAAAGCAGATTGCCCACGTTCAAAATGTGATGCAAATGTTCTTTGCTGTCAATATGTTCTAATTAACAAACTGTCAAAAAGGCGCCAGGGTAGGAAAAAAAACATTATGAAGATGAATGATGAGGCAACACAACTTGCAGTCGCACACAGAATCTTCAACCACTTTCTTACAGCTGCTGAATGGAAACATGTTTGGGAATGTAAAGTGTATAGCAGTACTTCACTGATCATTTTTCTTACGTCTGTGTTTTTACTACAGCAGGACATAACCTGATTTGTTTCAGCTCCGCATTCATAAATAGTATATTCTTTGCACACCCTGGCTTTTTTATTCAACACAATCCCTCTGTATTTTTTTTTAACTTGAATAAAAAATAATGGGATTTTTAACTTGATTTTCCAGCGCAGGTTATGTGCTAGTGTGTGAAGGTAACCTCCCACTCACCATTACTCAGATGAAACATCAACAGAGGGGCAAACATTTCAGGTCCAAGACAATCAGTCTGGTTACTAACGGGAGCGCGATTTAATCACATCTCTGTTTTACAAGAATATGTGTGAATATGTGTTTAAAATATATTAGCTCAAATATTTAACAAATGGCTGCCCTGGTCACACCAACTCCACCAGCCTAAATGATAAATCTATCCTATTTAAGTCACTGAAAGTGCTGCTTTGCTTTGACCTCTGTTTCGCTCATAAAGGTGACTTGAATAAAAAAAAATTGAGAATTCCTCAGCTGTAAGACAGAGGAGAAAGGGAATACTTGAACAATATCAAATGAACAAGGTCAGCTGAGCGGTGAAGGGTGAAGGTGATGAAGATGAAGATTTGTTGAAAATATGCCCCCTTTTCTGTAATTGCTGAAGTGCAGTTTGGCCATGCTAGTGGTGTGGCTCTATGGATGGCAATGCTGGACAGTCCACTACATTGGTCAAGACTGAAAAACCTCAACAGCTATTGGATGGAAGGCAATGAAATGTGGTGTAGACATTGTTGTCCCCTTCAGAATGAACTGTAATAACTTTGATGAGCCCCTGACTTTTCATCTGGTTTAAAATACATTTTCTAAGATATACTGGCATCCACTACATCACTTTTAGAAGTTTAAATCTGCATGATTTTATTGGAGTTAAACAAAGCATCCCAGAGATGGCTGCTTCCATGAAAATTCACCAGCACAGCAGCAAAGATCCTGATGTCAATGTAACTCAATGTCCATAAAATTAACTCTCTCTTGTAAAGTTTTCCCCCATCTATTTAGCTGTAATCTCTGCTATCTAAAAACTTCTACAGTATTCAGCTGTCTGTGTAATAAAACATGTCTGAACTCTCCCATGGACTCGCCTCTGTTAAGCTGGTAGAGTGGTTCTTGGTCACGTGGTGTTACTGAAAAGCAGCTTGGTTCTCTATACCTGCAAAACTGAAGACGCATGATAACATGTTAAATTAGGTGTACATTGTACATAGCAAAGATTTACATTGTTAATGTTATACCTGCTTAGCATCTCTATGTCAGCATAATCTTTGAGAGCATGTTAGCATGTTGACGTTAGCATCACAGAGCTGCCAACATGGCTGCTATTTCATCGTCTTCACTTACAGGATTTCACTATTATACTATATATAACAGAATATTCAGAATATTCTTTATGTGAAGTTAAATTTTAATCTAGCAGTTTCAGCATTACAGTGATGGAGCGTTGATTGTTTTGTGCCTGTGTGAATTATTTTTAATGGACTTCTACCTTTATTTAACGCACAATGAAGTCAATTTTGTGCTCGACTTTTTGCTCATAGATGTTAATGACTCCCCCTTGTTGAGATCAGCTAATTGTGGTCATGAGTCACCACGATTGACCATGTTGCTAATCTGTACTCTTGCACTTTCCTGTCACATGTTGAAATTGGAAGAGGAAGGTTAGTTTTTTATCATCCTGACCTCAAATTGCTGCCCATGCTGTGTATTTTTGCATCTAGTATTTTGAAGAGGCTTATTGAGTTTTGGTATTCAGAAACAACAGCTCAACAGGACACATTTTAACCTGTGTAACTATGTTTGGCACTTTGTCAACATGCTGCCAGCTGCACTCTTAGTACCACTGCCAATAGTGGTCAGTACAGACGTGATCTTTTCCTTGTTCCATTGGTCCTTCGTCCCCCATGGAGCCGTCAAGCTTGCCTTTTCTCTCAAGGTTAATTTCATTTGAACTGCACAAGCTCTTGTACTGGCTTGCTGCTCGTCTGTTTTAAGGTCCTGTCTTTATTGATTGCCGTGAAATGAAATTATGCCTCACTGTAAAGTGGAGCTGAGCCCTTTTGGACACAGTTAATGATCCTCTCATAGCAGTTCATATTCCCAATCTCTGCTCTTCTTTCCCTTGTAATATGTCAAATCCACCAACTTGTAAATAGAGCTAATGTTATGGGGGACTAGGCAGATGGACCCAAAAGCAGACTCGGAGAACAGGTTAATCCAGGAATAGTTGATTTATTGAAAGGGGTGAGGCAAGAGTAGAGCAGAGGGGAGACCAGGGAATGGGGATCAATGGGTGTTCTTCCAGGCAGGCCGCAAGTTCCGAGAGGCAGAGGCAGGCAGGCAGTGAGCAGGGTGTGGCAGTGGCAGAATTTCCAGACTGGGCTTGATCCTGAGCACAGGGAGACAAGGTTAGCAAATTTACAAGAACGAAGAAGCAAAACAGTAGAATGACTAACAACTAGTTGGCCTCAGCATAGATACTACAGAGGTAAGCTGACGATCTGGCGACGAGTGAGGTGAAGAACCAGGTTGATATACTGCAGAGGCTTGATTAGTGGAATGTGGATCAGGTGTGCAGGTGGAGCTCCAAGCCCAGAGTGAGAGGCCACACCCAGACAACAGAGAGACAGACAGACTAACAGGACACACAGGGAGGGAGGAAAAGCACACATACATGGGATAGGGGAGGAGAACCACAGACTCATAACAG